>CAJQZN010027049.1:0-41700 GCA_907164685.1 Colias eurytheme
TTATTATGTTACTGTACATGTACTGGAAAGAAATAAATGAATTTATTTATTTTATTATTTATTTAAAGATAAACCCGCATAGTTCCCGTGGGATTTCCTAGCCTATGTCCTTTCTCGGGTATCAAAATATCTCTATACCAAATTTCATGCAAATTGGTTCAGTATTTAAGGCGTGACAGACAGACAGAGTTACTTTCGCATTTATAATATTACGTATGGATTTCTACTCCAACTCTACCCTATATAAATTTTCTAGTAACTACCTAAAGCGAAAATAAATCCAGATTAATAAAACTGTAGTTTACAAATGAGAAAATCGGTAACAAAGTGGTACGATCTAACAAGTGAGTGGTTAGCGCAAACCACTGCCACGCCCGACTCTACATTTTCATTACCACCATAAATGGATGATGATAAGCAAAAGTGTCATATAAATTAATTGTTCCTTTTATTATTGTATTAATCATTAATAGGGATATTTATAAAACCAGTTAATGCACACTTTAATAAGCTTATAATGAAAAAAATTATAATTGTTTAAAATAATTCGTAGGCATAATATTTACTTGATTAAAGACTGGTTATGGTCGAATTTTGTTTTAAATTACTTTGATAGAAGACTGATAAAATAATTTAATGATAGACAAACTAATAAAGATGTGTAATAAATTACAATATTTACATATTGTTGAATTTAAGCGACCATTGACCATAAAAATGTTGTTTTACTGTTATATTAGTAAACAATATTAAAGAACAAGTTTATCATAAATTGATATTAAGGTAGGTATATAATATTATGATCTACAGAAGTTGGTATAAAATCTTGATACCTACATGGATATTATGAGAAAAAGCTTTTGACGTAGGCAGATAGTTATCTATTTAATATTCAAAATAAAACAGTTACAGTAGTTTAATCTTCACATAGTATTGGTGTATAAAAAAATAAAACACATAATTGTCTATTAAATTTTTATTTCATCGAAAATAATGCAATAAAAATTATGCACGTTGATTGATCACATTGATTAATTTATTACGACAACTTAAGTAATTTGTACACACAAATTGCGTATGCCGTATTGCTTATCACATCCAAATACAAGAAATGAAGCAATTTTTACTTTGACTGCCTATTGAGGTTGCAACTTAATTATGTTTCATGGTATCCACGACCGCTCAACACAACTGCTTGACATTAACACTTTAAGTACTCATTGTTTAAGAAAAATCCACATTAATACTTCTCAGTCTAATTTCAACAGTTTATTTTATACCTGTCTTCTCCGAAAGACCATAATAGTATATAAATCAACTATGTGCAAACATTTATTATCTCCAAATAACCTATACTGGTATAATCCTTCTAAATATTCAAAGTGAAACTTGATCGTAAATTTTGACCTTCTTTACCGAACGACCGAACGATACATTTTACATAAAATTTCTTACACAATACCGAACTGAAAATAATAAAAGAAAACAATCTCATTTAAAACTTGACTGCAAATTAAATAAAAAATACACTAGAGCTAGATTAACAAGAATCGTGGTATTTTGCAGAAAATACGGCATATCGAAGCGTAGATTTATTTTAGCCTTACACAGATTTGTGATACAGATTAGATAATTGTAAATTTACAAAAATTTACGACAATATCTTAACTACATTGTTATTGAATTGTGACTCAGATTGGATTGAACTATAATTGCGTGAAATAGAGTTTGCTATAACAGCGGTGACAAAAAACATCAATGCTTCGCAAAAGTTTAGCCGAAATTATACGGATAACTTGCTGTCATTTTAATATTATTAATAAAGCACTCGATGCTGTAATTGAATCGGAATGATCATCGTCATAATTTTTTGTAGTACTACGTTGTTATATTGAAAGCATACTAGTCATTGAATAAATGCCTCTCGAAAAACGAAATGGGTTTTGCCTCAAATAATGTATAGGCATCAGTTCGAAAAACTTATTTTATAACGGTAATATTGTGACAGTTAAGTTATTAGATTTTTCAATGATACCTACTGGAAAACTTATCATTTAACTTTTATCCTTTATTTGCAAAAAACTGTTTTTATTCATTCATAATCTACTTACCTATTCATTTCAAAACTGATCTATTTCATGCACACTATTCTACAAGGTTGGAATTAAATGATCGTAGAACGTTTTGTCAATACGCTGAAAAGCATTTCTTCCAGTATGTCACACACTCAAATTAGAAGTCATACCTATCTATTATGATTATGTAACACTAATCCTACTCATAACCCGGGACAATGTTACGCAAATTTATCTTAATCAAAATATGAAATAAACATTTTTGCACCCGACTCTAAGACCTCGATAGCAAAAACGCAATTTAAACTTTACATAAAAAAAGAAAGATACCGACGTCTGTTGTCTTGAAAAGCGGTTGATTATGTGTATAAATGAAATAAATTAAATTGTGCTCATGTCATGTTTAACTGAATTTGAATTGAAAATACGTTTACATACCTTATCCTCTAAATAAAACGTTCCGTTAATTGTATTCACGTATACCTACACGTTTTAAATAAACTGTTATCTCGCTTCGTACCTATACAATATTCAGAGGTACCTAAACTTCACAAAATACAAGTAAATGGAATTTGGCGTAAATAATTCATATAGTGTAGGAATTTAAATGTTATTTAGATATCGGCAAATACTTAGCGGGTCCCGGCACCTTCCTCCTGACCATGGCAGGCACCAGCCGATTTGCAAAATAACCTACATACACATATACATTACCTATATGTTTGATATAAGAATGAATACTAAGTCGTTGTTTCGAGTAAAAGATGACGTCGTCGCTTTCATAGTCAGATTCTCTTGATTTGCAGCTGCAATATAATCGATTCCGTCTGTACTTTATATTCCTTGGATATTAAATGAGCGACAAAATCGTCACAAATTACCTTAAGATTTGACTGTCAGATGATATTTATGACGGGTTTGATCGAACGATGTTACACAATAATAAAAATATTATCCCTTTCAGATTTTTAAATACAAACACTAGGGGCTTTTTTAAGCTCTAATTAGGTTTTTATTGGTAGAAATTTACATATTGATACAATATACAATTTACATATTACATATCTTACATACAATAGCACATTTAACAGCAAATTTAGTATTAAATTATTATTTATTAATTATTATAATATTGTGAGCATTTTGTGCTACTGTCAAAAATGTATAATATGTACCAGAAATTCAGCATATAGTATCTACGAATATAATGATGCTATTTTGAGATCAAAATGTTCAATAATGCAATCGATTTACAGAAATATTCTAAGCCTCACTTAATATGTCTACAATGCGTAGAGCTCTATACTTAGTCTATAAATAACTTACATTTGAATCGTACCTATGCAAAAACATTACAAGTTTATAAAACTATATTTAAAACTATTATAATATTGCCTGATGTTTAGAAATGTACTTTGAATATCTGGAAATATAAACTAAAATTACCCAAAACTAGATCTAGACGATTTCAATTTTCAACTAAGATCACGAGACAGGAATATATTTTTCATCCTATCAATTCTGTTCTTTTCTATTCTTCTTCATCTTTTATAAGTACATATTTGATACATATTTAGTTTTAAAGCATTGAAATGCCTAATTTTCAACATGTTTGCCAATTTAGTTCCAGCAATAAGCCGTTATATGAAACTTACTTTTGTTGATCCAACTTCAAACACTGAAATTTTATTCATATTATGAAAAATATTCACCGCTACCTCCGTCATATGATTTTTACTTTTATTTTTTATTTATTTTCTGTGCTCTACCAACCTGTTGATTTAATTCCTAATATAAAATGACCTCTAAAGTTTCAGTTAATGACTCATGCAAAAATCTTCTTATTTGAAATGGTTGCATAATTGTTTAAAAAAGAGCAAACAAACAAACACATTTTTTATTACTTAATACTAATTAAAACACTTTTTTTAACAAAATTATTTATTCATTATTATTTCAATAATTTAAACCACTAGTTATATAAACTGGTGACTAAATAACCCTTAACTATCACGTAGCAAGAATAAATCAATATGAATTCATGCATTTTACATATTTAGCCATCATCATAAAATCAGAGAACCTTCTTGGCTTGCCTTGTCTTATTTCTGATTAATTCATAGTGGAAAATTTTTGTATCTTAAGGAACTTTATTATACATTGTGAACAGTTATTTTGACTTTTAAAGGCTGACACGTGACTTGGCGCATACGCAATAGTCAATTTTGTACTACATAAGTAAGTAATATATTAAAATTAATAAGTTTATTTCTCGCTCTATTTATGGAATATTAAATCGATAACTGATAGGGTTTAGAAACGGTTTACGGATAGTTAAAAACATTGTCGATAAAAAAGCTCTCAATTTGTGCTTAAATCCAATTTACTTATTCCACATTAAATGACATCAATGTTTTTTCTTTCCTTCTTTCTATCTTTCTTTTTTGTTAAATCTACTTAGTAACTACAAATTACGATGAACATTCAAACACATTTAGATTTATTCATTATTTTCATTAAACATAAAATTTACTACAAATGAGAATCATTTATGACTGAAAATAAATCACATCGGAGTTCCAACGGTTAGTTTAATGTCCCCGTTGAAACTTGAAATCACTCGCTCACTAATTTGAGCGGGAATCAGTGTACGAAGTGTGTGCGGCTAAAATGGCGCTTACCGGCCACAGATATTAAAACGTTATGTTGAGAAAGCTCGCTGGCTAAATGTTATATTTGAAATGTTGAGTTACAATTGAGAAATTGTACCTGTAAGAAATAAAATTCTTTAATAAAATTACCTGTGCAAGTCATGAACACATTATAATAGTAAATAATAATGTAGGTACTATAAGTTCGAAATAAAAATATTAAAGTAGTACACTACAGATCATATTCCAATCTACAATTATTATTTATTAAAATATTTCTTTAAAATTATGTTAATATAAATAATTATTTTTTACCAATATGAACATTTATCTACTTAATGTCGTTTATTACATAAAGATTGTACTCAAATAGGCAAATTATTCGTAGAAATAGGTAACTAATAATATATTTATTTAGAACTTGTAACTTTAGTGGATATTGAATTTATTACTATTTCATTATATCCAAAAAGTAGCTACTTTACAGAATCATACATAATCACTTCAAAATCATATACAATATATTCCAATATAATCAATTAAAAGCTTACCCATAATTTCCGAACGAAATCGCACAGAAGCGTCATTTTATCGCTCCACAGAGCTAGGAAGGGGCCCGCATATCCGTCGTCCTCTAATTGAGCCCATTGCGAAGCGCTAAATAGTCAGGATTGAGCCGGGACTAGATTATTATCTGATTGAACGATTTCAGAACGATCACGCTAACGCAATAAGGAAGTTCTTGTCTAACCCTGGTGGGAGAATCGTTGTCCATTGTTTCAATAGATACATGTCAGTTTTAATCAGCGCTCTATGGATGGGTATTCTGATTTTGTTTTATTGTTTTCAAATGAATTTAGAATTTTGACGGTTTTGTAGATTAACAGTTAATGTTATGTTAGGTTAGGTTCTCAGTGAACTATTCGTATTCTGACACATTTGTTGTAGAAGTTATTATCTATAAATAAATAAATAGCGTACATCTTAGTACTGTATGTAAGTAAGTAATTAAATGGTTTTTGTACAAAATGATTTCATTAATGAGATGATTCATTTGATTTTGATCTCAATGATCAGGTATTGAGAAAAACTAAGATTGTAGGTACATATACTTTTGGTTTATTCGACTCGTATTATATACGATATTTTTTTAGATACAAGTTATGTCAATAAGTGCCGAACATTGAAATAGTTTCTATCTACTTATAGCCTACTGCCCAAAATACTTACGTCGCGAAGCTATGAGATGAAGCTAGCTCATTTAAAATTTATAGAGTTATTTTACCACATAAAACTATTAATATTTTTAATCATAACTTCAAAACAGCCAGCAATCTTATCACAATCTAACTCAACGAGCCAAATTAATGAACATACGTCACACACAAGTGAACACAATGAATAGTTACATTTAACTTGAAAAAACATATTGCAAGGCAATCCACCGATTTTAAGGGCTCTTCACAAAGCGCAGAGCTCATTATGAGGGCCCTTTGTCCTAAGAACCAGTTCCTTTATTTAATTCTTTTATTTGGCAAGCAACGGGACGTTCAATAAGTGTATCAAATCAAAATGTCCCCTTAGTTTTGTATTCATGGACTTTTGAAACGGCCCTACGACTTAACTTTAGTTCTAATTAAACTGGATTGTCTTTTAGTAGTACAGATTTCTCACACTGATTGTTGAGCTTAGCGGAAACATTAAATAGAAAATTAGCGCATTGATTTAGACGTATAGTTGAATTTGTAGCGATTTGTATTTAGTGTATTATAGAGCAAAAATCTATTTTTTTTTATTACTTAAACACAATAAACAAGCTCAATAAGACTTTAAAGTAGAGACATTCTCACTAACTTTAATTAAAATGAGATATTTCATCATTGAAACAAATATAATTTGAAAGCTTTATTAATTCTGCTTACCTAATAACACAGGTAATTAACATCAATTTTGTTTTTAATTTTGCAACTATCGCTAAACGTGCTTTCTAAACCATCTATCTCTAGTACACAATAAAACATACCCAATCTATCAAATTTAAAAAAACATGAAACCACTTTTACCGCACAACGGCGAATTTCTCAAAATAATTCTATAGTAACTTTAATTCCCAGTTACGAAGACAATAAGCAAACATTTGTCGATGCGATACAACAAAGGCAACTCTGTTATTACACGAATACACCAACAGAACGCTACAATTGCCATTAATTGCACGTTTATCGAGTTTCACTTTCCAAAACGGATGCCACAAAGCTAAGACCACGGTCTAATGCAAGTCATCGTCGCGTGATTCCCCCGTCACCTTTGTTTACACAGACTTTATTCACTTAATGAGTCCTCTAATGGAGCCTGCGTGACGCCGTAATTAATAACTCCGACAATTAATGTTATTTTGATTTACATTTCTGCTTTACCTCAATTGACCAATGGCAAACTGTATCAAACTATGCAATGGAAGCGAATCTGAGCTTTTCGAAACCTTATTTTAAAATTCGTTATTATAAACACGACTGGCCATAATAGCGAGTCTAAGCTATAAATTACACCAGAGCGTTCTTTGTGACAGCATTGTAGTCTCTAATTACAGCGACTCAGTTATTAAGAGTTGCGTCAAACAAACGTTTAATTGCTATATCTTTATCGCAATTACACGCGTCCGTGCTTCGAGGGCACTTCGTGATAACAGATTTCTCTTCTGACCCGAGATAGTAATCTAATTGACAATTAACCGAACGACTAAATCGTCGACCTTGCGCGCTAAACTCTACCACGGGATCCATTTTTTTCATAATTAACTGCAATAAAACGTGCTATTGACACGTCCGTTGTTCAAAAGTCGGACCTTGATGAAAATCGTCAACAATAACAATGGTCACAAATTTGTCATTACCATCAAACGTGACTGCAGCCCGAACGCGACTGCACGTAAGCTTGTTTTAATATCACCCTGATTTTTTACCCTTTTACATGTTTTTCGAACGCTTTTTGCCAGAAAACGTGACGGTCGCTTTACATAACTGATAAATAATAATCAGGTGTCATTTCGACTAACCTTCGAGATATACGTGGATTAACATAAAGCCTTGTAAGTTTCGTTTGAGAACTCGAAAATCATAAACATCTGCGCAAAGGAAATTTCAGAATCATACATGCGTTATTCCTAATATGAAAACTTTTGGAATCACAATAATTGGCTTTAATATTCTCTGTGAAATTAGGATTTCGAATTATAGGATATTTTTAATGTTTATTAACTGTACCAACTGTTCTTTGTGATATTTCTCCTTTAGATACTTTAATTTCTCAAAATTCCAAAATAATCAATTATTTTTTCAAATTGTTATCAAATTTACGCTATTTAAAAAATTCACTGTAAGAGTCACTTGATTAATTGGTGTTTTATCTTTTTGTTTCATGTACCATGCGATGATGCTCATAGTATAAGGTATAAATTACTTAGCAATCAATATAATTTACTGACGGTAAGATAGACAATAAAACATTTAATTAGATACATCTAAAGTAAGTTGTTCCAATAATCTTTGAATCGTTACAAATCTGTTATTTAAATTTATTGCCAAATAGCAGTTATTTCACAGGCTGTTATTTAATTTACACATCTGTGACGTTTCAAATAATTTACAGCAATTGTGGTCACGAGCAACACAATCTATTAAATGTTTAAGCAATAATTAGAAATCACTTCGCGTCGTATCGCTATGTTCGTTCATGCCGTTGAGCTGCATTTAGCACATTTCAAAGGTAGATCCGTATCGGATCTCCGCGGACTGATTACTCCATGCAGTACACCTGTTGAGCTTACATTACATATTTCTTAGAAAACTCAACAATTTCATTTTACATGCTAAATACACACTGCCGCCTCAACTTTGATGTCATTTAGCGAAAACAATGGAAAGATCCGCGCGCACACTGGCATGCTAATTCGTACATTTTATTTAAATTAACTTATTCTTATTATAAACGTGATACGAGTCCAACTGCTGCTAAAATTTAATTCTATTTTAAGCGTTAATGAGTCATGAGTTTCATAATGGGTTCTTTACACCTCGCTCGTACAATTACTGTGATTGCTTTTGCCGATGAAATATAAATACGTATTCGAAAGTCACATTAACTAATAGAGATAGCTTAATGTTCAAATGTGCGACGTGTGTACTGTATAGAGGCGTAATAAGTTTGATTTAGCATTGAAAGCCATTGGTGATTTTCTTGTCATTTCCGTGGCGGCTGGATAATTTCTGTCCCGTTATGATGCGTAAAGGTCGGTCGTTTTGTCACGCAGCGCCGTCCGTTACATCCTTAATCCAGTTGATTTGCATGACGTGCCTTATGAGCTTTCCTACTATCATAAAGTGATCAAATAAGTTATCAAACGCGACAATAAATCAGTGGCTGTGTGACTTTCCCTCGGCTGTCGTTAAAATTCGACACGGTGACTTACGCTGCATATTTTCTGACATTTTGCCAGCTTTTTGCTGCGTGCTGTTATGCTAATATCTAATGATGGGTTGTTTTAAGTTCCCAGTTGTATAATGATCTATATGGCGCTTAGATAGCCCTCTTAATGTTACTAACATACTTTAAATTGCTTTGCGAAAGGCATTCGTTTTTGTGCGAATCTGTCAACTTTCATATGTGACGTTAAATTGAGGAAATTTCGATATTTCGAAACTTGTAACAAAGCGTAACTTGTGTGTCAAAGACCAAAGTAATCCTTTATATCCGCCTGTATATACATATATCTATACCTATGAAACAACTATATTAAGCTTAAGAGAACTAAATCCAAGTGTCGCGTTAACATTAATAATAACGCGTTGATTGAAAAAAATGTGGCTTGCTTAATAATCCGAGATCATTGGTATGCGTGTAACGAACATTCGAACAAAAGACGTTTTAACATCCTGTCCCGATACCACACCAACTGTTATTATTATTATAATGACTTAAATTTATAGCTTCTTAAATTCGCTGGGCAAATGTTATGGAGATTTTTAAGAGAAATGTGTATCGATGCATAACATGTATGCTCACTTTTATGCGATATCGTCCTGTGCCCTCATATCAAGCCTATAAAATAAACAATAATCGACAGGTATTGGACAAATGACAATAACATCGCCGTAAAACTAATTTGATAATAAAAATCTACAAGACTAATACGAGCCTTATAAATTTCGATATTTATTAAGGTATCAAAATTACGGTTAGCGGATGTGGATTTTTCCTTTTTTATGTTAACTGCTATTACCAATGTTTATTTGTGTTGGTTGTAGAATCGATTGCAGTAGTAGTAAATAGAAAATATTTTGAAGAAAAATTTAAGTTAGTTTGTTTAATTCTCAATTACTCATAAAACCATACATTGATACTTTGTAATTAGATATGGACAGTGGACACTCAATATCGTCTAGAAAATTAAATTAATATTGTAATTATATTTCACCTAAACAGTCTATTACAAATTGCAATTTAATACGGATTTTGGTATTTGATATAATTTATTTATTTATTTATTACTAGCTTTCCGCCCGCGGCTTCGCCCGCGTTTTCAAAGACCCGTTCCCGTAGGATTTCCGGGATAAAACCTATCCTATATCCTTTCTCGGGTATCAAAATATCTCTATACCAAATTTCATGCAAATTGGTTCAGTAGTTAAGGCGTGATTGAGTAACAGATAGACAGAAAGAGTTACTTTCCGTTTATAATATTAGTATGGATTATATTTCATACTTTGTAGAGCTTCGAAAAAAAAATCACACGCACTCAGCACATACAAATGCGTATCATAATAAAAAAACCCCTCACCATGTCCACTATATAATTTATGTGTATAATATTGTATTTATGTTCGTACAATCCCTGAATCTGCATTAAAAGCGCTCTGCCGTCTGAACGTTGCGGATTTTTATGCAAATACCATACAATACAAAGATTGAATGTCCATCACTCGTCGACTATCTTGTTTTCGTCTAATTTGAATGACTAATGCATGCATTACATTACTCTCAGGTATACCTTTTGTATAAATACATAAGTATGGGTGTATGATTATAATAAGATCGTTCATAGACACCAATCAGGTACGACGACAATTCTTAAACATACAGGAGCAAAACAAATTACCGAGAAGTAAATAATAAATGTAAAATAGCATTACCTACTGAAAGCGTTTAGTGTAGGCGTTTCGAAAATGTTTTCAATAACAATCAAAATCACACTGTTCCTATACACAAAAATGTGTTCTATGATTTAATATATACCAGGCATGAAATGAAATGAAATGAAATAAATTTAGTTAGTTTGATTAGCTACATTTTCAATTAATAGGTACTAAATACTTGTATGTTCACATAACCTACTTATAAAATGGTTGAAGGTATAATACATAAACGCCTATCACATTCCACAAACGATTCCAGTATTGACGTAAGTATAAGTAACTTTGAATTATTGAAAGAGCCGTTTCTCCCGAAATTTCCGTTGTATAATCAACGCTTTTCTCGCGTATTTTTATTGATTCCCCCGGAGCTAGCTTCCTCCCACCGCCTCCAAAGAAGCTGGGATGGAATCTACCTCCTACCGCGCATTCATAATCGTATCGACACACGACACTTCCGTCACAGTAAATACTGCCTTAATTTCAGCAGAAGACAGCTCCATTTCCCATCTCGTTTAACCCTCTGAAAGAACGGATCGAAATCGTGCGTTACCAGCCACGAAACATTAAGCGTCATATAAATTACATTAGCATATAAATAAAGTATTTTTGTTGTCGCTCGCCCTCGCCTCGCACAGTACCGCTCGGCTCGTTTACGACGGCCAGGGTTAACCCGGGGACATTTTTGTTCTTTTTAGATAAATCCACGGTCTTAACGATCGTAAGCAAGTACATGTTATCGGTATACGTTTATTGCTTATTCGAACCCATAAATAATTCCAATGGAAACATGAAATTAATTTCATTGTCGAGACTGAGTTCTACTTACTCCTATATCATAAACTTGTTATGAACCTATTTAAAAACTTTATTTCGTTCATTTTATTATTTCTATAAAGAATAAGAGATAAATAAATATCATACCTAATGGCTTTCTTATCAAAGTACCTCATTATATTCAATTATAGTTACCTTTGCATGATTCTACTAGGAAATAATACTAGTTACCAACTTAGAACTTCAAGGTTTTTTTTATAAGAAAACTATTATTAAGGGTCGAATTTGTAATGTTCGTTTTTTCTTAAATAATAAAGATTTTTTCCTTAACTAAACTAGCAAACTATTTTAGGGGAGAGCTCGTAAAAGAGACATTTCTGAAGATAAATTGGGCAAACAGCGATAAGAGAAAGGAGATAAAAGGTCCACTTTGTAAACTGTAATTATTTCAGTAATACACCCTAACAGATTCCTATATATTTGTTCTTATATTCTCTTATACGTTCAATATTATATAATAAAAATATAAGATTCAAGAATATTAAATTTATTTCCTAATAGCAAAATTATTATACTTATACCGTAAATACTGTTCTCGTACGTAATTTTACAAAACCATTTCCTTGTCAAAGCTCGTTATCAATAAAATACCTTCGAATATTAAAAGCACGTATCTATTTAATAAGCTTATAATAACATTACATCCTATTACCGTCTAACAACATTACTTTCTAAAGAATAATGTACATTATTCGGAAAAATCAAATTGCTGATTCTACTATGAGATCCTAACCCGCCCCTTTACGAAATTTATTCCCAAAGGTATGACGTTCAATCATTGACATTTTTTTCTCATTTCGCAGCGTTTTTCCTTATTATATAGGAACATATAAAGGGCATTAGGCATGTCGGATGGGTTGCGTAGTGAATGCTAAAATGGTTAAGAAAAATAACAAACGAGATTCATATCTCGGAGATTGGAATATGTTTTGAGACATAATTTGGGACTTTGCGACACGTAGATAAATGGTATACAGTCCCGGTCATTAATTTCGAATAAAAACATCCGCTTTATTTCATACAATACATGTTAATTGCACGACGTTTCGTAACACTAAATATATTTGTTATTTTACAAATAAACATTGCAATTGATGTCTTGTTCGCTATTCCCGCACTTTTCTAACATAATTTACATTTATTTTCTTTTGAAATTATCGTTAGAGATGAAGAATAGACGGCAAAATTGGCTAAGCAAGAACAAATCAAAAATATATGCACCCTTCCTCCCTACGTGAGGCGGTTTAGAAGTTACGATTTACATGAAGGCTCGTCGCGTGCTATGATTTTTTATTTAAATCATACTATTTAGATATGCCACAAGACATTCCTTTTGCTATGACAACAGGGTCTTAGAAAGAGCAGTTTTAGTGTCGAGTGACGCGTGAATCGAATTCATTGATTCGGGATCAGTTGGAACCGTTGCCATTTGTATAACATTCTTTGACAGATTTTAATAGAATTTACGAATGTCGCATGCAATTCTTTTTACTATTGTTGAATCTCACAAACAATGCCTAACTTAACTTGCGGTAAAATGGATGGTTTTGCCATTATTATGGAATATTTTGGGATGTAATATGCGTAATTTTTCTCATGAGTGAAACTTTTGTTCGTAATTTTTTCTTAACAATATATTTCAAACGTCCGCGTCTGTATGTACATTTCTTTATATAAATAGTATATTTAACTTTTACGGTAGGATATACGTAGCTTACAAAACATCACATACGAGAGAAATAAGAGTCTTTGTATAAAGTTGGTAAAACACAAATCCCCTGCCACTTGGATCGAATCCGTCAAGTTCATGCCTATTTTATTAGCCGACTTATAGTAATGCGACATATATCACCCCAACTCTATCTTATTCAGCTCAAATCCGCCTTATTGAGAATTTGCGTCTATTTCATTTGAATCAAAAACTTATATTATATATTTAAAGTCCAATGTAAAGTTGTGTATTGATGTACCTGAAAATAGAGCTTTATAATTTATATGTATTACAATTCCATTCAAAGTTATACTCGTACAAGAAGAAAAATATCTTATTTCTTTGTTTAAAAGCTGCTGATCGCGACATTTTTTATAAGAGAATGTACCTGTTTAGTTGTTTACCTACCAAGCTGATTCTCAAGAGGCCACCTAACTAACTTCCCATTAACATCCTAATCAAATCATTTACTACAAAACAACGCACAATCAATTACCAATCGTTTCATATTCCTCACTAAATAGAACAACACACGTATCCAAGTAAATAGAAGTCCGAATACCTACTCTAAGAGCCAATCGTGGGCCAAACAATCGCGCTCCCTAATGAAGCAAGGCGCCGATCACTTCTCTTGTTATAATTAAAACAGTTTGCGCATGCGCCAGCCACGCCCAGCCGCACAGCCTCCGCAACCCCCCTTTAATTACTGCCAAGACATTACCCCTTAATGTTATATAAGCTTTTAAGGAAATACCGCTGCATGATACAGGGAATTCGCTCTTATTGTGCTCATGTGTGATCAGTTTGAGATACAAGTATGATTCGTGATTTCCATAGTGGGGTAGATGCCAAGAAACGCTTTGAGCTTTTATAAATATTATAATTACTTATATTGTATTGGTTTTCTTGATAGATTTAAACTCTTTCGTATGTAACATATGAAATGGGTATTTATTATAGCTTAGTATTAACTACCACTTCGATATTCATATAAAACTTAAAATGTAGAGCGTTTAATCCAACAAAAAATTGAAAATCCAAACACGCGAACATGAACTCAAACATATTCACGTTCGATAGTCGTAAAACGATTTCAATTTTTCATTGTACGGCCGAAATGGGAGCTAATTTCAGTGAAATAACCCAAGTATATAGACGTATATAGGAACTCATTTGTTAGGGGATGTAAGGCGAATGCGGCGCACGTTTGGAAGCTTTCTCATTTTTCACTACATTGATCTTACGTGTGAATTATTGTTTGTTGCTCTCTGCCGTCGCAAGAAAACGTTTTACGACTCGCATTATTTCTTTTTTGTAAATAACATTGCTTTTCCAGCGATCCCTGTAAATGTTCTGTTAATCCTTCGAGTTTACATTTTTACTGTATCGTAAAAGCGCCTTATGAATTACTAACATATATTACTTTTGCATAATACATACAAAATGAAAATTACTAAGGGATAGTGCGGCGAAGGCTAGCGTCTAAATTGAATCTAAATTTCATTTTACGCCTCAAATATCACGTACGGGCATATAGCACGGTCCTATCTAAGAACGTCCGTTGTCAAATTTTAATTTCTCCCTCAAATATTTACCGAAGGAAAAAGGATTCCCCGGCGGGCCGCGCTCTAATAAGTTTTCCATAAGCGTAGGGGGAGGGTGGGGTAAGGCTCTTATTGTGTTTGCTGAAGCCAGCGCATCCGGGCGCATACCTAACAAGATGAATATGTACCGACCACCCCCGACCCCCTCGCTGAAAATACAGCAATGAAATTGCATTTTAGAATACTAATTCAGATTTTCTTGGACGTCATTTGAATTCTCATGTCGCGTATGTTGGAAGTTTGAACAGCGCTACGAGATTTATTATATTGCATTCTATTTTTAGCTCTATTTATGGTTTAAAGATTTTTGAAAGGCTGCCTTTTATAATATAATCTGTGTTTTTATTAAACATCGATTAATATAAAATACTACAGATGTTGAATCTGACGCTTTGTAACACGAAGTAAACTTTATCTAATAGATTAACAACAAAACGATATTTTATATTGTCAGATGGGTATAAAACTAAATAGCAGCAAAGGCTTAACTTTCTTCAATCAACATTTTGCCAGTCGCCTCCAAATTGGTCAAATATCACTTTTTGCCTTAGATTATTTCGACAAGCCCTTAATGTTTTTTATTTAACGCCAGTATTGAGTGGTGTCGAGACTCGAAGTCCAGTATAATTTATTGGCTGTGTTCGCGATCGACGCGTGGTTTTTCTGTGTTTTGGACCGCCAGAACCGCATCCCATTGTATCTGGGAAATCGTCTACTGATTCCAAACCTAAGACTGTAACTCGCGCACTATTCATTGCAGATTTGTGACGGCGATTGGAATGTTAGCTTTAACCGAGCAATCGATGGACTCGATGGTAAATGTGAGGACGTTCACGGTCGTTATGTTTGATAGTACAAAAACAGCATAGTAAGCGAAGCTTGCGCAGGCGAGTCGCAAGTTTTTGAGCGCGTATCACTTTAATTACCTGGTGGTTTCAGAGACGCGTCGTTGAGATATTCCGGTATGCGGCTCGCCACAGAAAAGCGCTGAGAAGAAATTTTGGCGTTTAAGTACTTAATTATTTTGCTCGGCAGGCAATATCGCAGTTGTCAAACATTTTATATTCGCAAAATAAAGTTTATTAAAAAGGTAGAGATGTTTTACTGCTATAATTTACTCTAAAATGGACCATTAGAATGAACTGTAAGCGGTATTTGTTTATATATATCTTTCAAACATTTTTGTAGAGAATAGCAAAACTCTCATAACCATACAAGTCAGATAGAGTATAATTGCAGTGCAATTTCAGAGTCAAAACCCTCTTCCACTTTACATAACATCATACAGCAGACGTACGCTAAAATTACCGAAGCAAAACCACCCTACGAAAAAGAAAACATACATTTTTAACGTGCTCTCCGCTTTAGGGTGAAAAGGGGGGAGGGGGGAATTACAAAAGAAAACAGGCTTAATTTCCAATGTCATCTCCGCTCCGCCTAATCCTCTTATCGTTTTATATTTTTGGCCTTTGAAAAATTCATTTATTTTCCTTTGTTTAAGGAAAACGTTCGAATCGATTAAAATTAATACGCGTTTACAATTTAACACATTTTCTTGGAATTCGATCTTCTTTGTAATTTATTGAACTTATTTTTATTTACTTTATTATCAAATATATTTATTTAGTCTACCTAAACACAGTTTATTTACCGATAGACCGGGAGATACTGACACAAAATTTCGAGTCATTTGTAACAGGATGGCGGTTCTACAGGGTTCTTAGTACGCAATGACAAAAAGAAAAATGATGGTGTGAACGCTGGTACCGGCGGCTTAGTCGCGTGGGCGTTAGTCGAACTCGTCGGAAAATAGCGAAAGTCAAACGATTTGTAACAGTATGGCACTTATTTTTCCTGTAAGTTTGAGGATCAACGAATATAAATACAAAATTTCAAAGATCTAGGTGTTGGAAATCTTCACTTATATAAATTAATACTAAATTAATTTTTCAAGTATGACAGCACTTTTTCCCCCTACTAGAAGTATGGCAAATATAATAATGGTCACATTTTATCAAATACTCTCCAAAAATTCAAATGCAATACTGGTACAAAAAGTTTGGCGAAATAAAAATTTTTTGCAGATTTTCGGCGGTATGGCGACCATTTGGAATCGTCCGAAAAGTATGGCATGGCGATTTTCGTAAATGGCTGCACGACGATGGTTACCTGTGCAAAAGTTAGCCTGATACAAATGGTTGAATAATTGTTTTATTTAAATCAACACATTCGCGTCGGTATGGCGGGCTGTAAGTCACACCGGAAAAGTATGGCATGACACTACCGCCTACTTCTTTTTTATGGGCTATCGGTAAATTCTAAAATTTTTGTGTTACAAATCGTTTGACTTTCGCTATTTTTCCGACGAGTTCGACTAACGCCCACGCGACTAAGCCGCCGGTACCAGCGTTCACACCATCGTTTTTCTTTTTGTCATTGCGTACTAAGAACCCTGTAGAACCGCCATCCTGTTACAAATGACTCGAAATTTTGTGTCAGTATCTCCCGGTCTACGATATATTTTCGCATTAATAATATACAAAAAACGATTAAATCGCCGGCACGTTTCCCAGCGCACATCTAGACGTTCATTATAATACACAACGGACAAATATTCCGTGGTCAGTATTCTTTTTCCATCTTATTGGTCGATGCAGATCCGAGCACACAATACAACGTCAAAGGTGGATGTCGCATTAATCAGGTATAGTGCAACCATAATTCAATCAGCCTATGGTCAGAAGCTATATCTGCACGGAATCACCAATTATTGGATGCGCAATGTACGAAAACGTGACATTTTTTTACGAGTGACAACGCGTGACAGAAATTCCGATGGTGATAAGAGCTATTAATAATCCATTAGCCGTTTCAGAATGAAATATCGCATTGTATTAGCTATTGTAATTGACACGTGACATGGCTGTAGCGATGTGCTTCTTAGATAGTGATTGTGTTTTTTTTCCATTGAGAAAAGATTCCACGCGTTATATTTTAAACGCAGATGACAAACATTAACATTTAAATCTATTGTTGGTTATTCGTCTACACATCTATACGTATCACGATTTATGATCTTCGAATTTAAAACAAATAGGTCTGCCTACACAATATGTTGTAGAGCCGCAAGAACTGGTTAATCTATATAATATTATCATAGAATACATAAGCTCAACTAAAATTCATGATAACATGGTCACTTCAAATGAAAAGCAGCAGTAATCCAATTTTGTTTATCCCGTATTCATTATCAAATGCCGCATCCACGCTATCTCTGCATCAGTACCACGGAGCAGTCTTTCATATTTTACATAGAATGCAGTGGACTGTCAATACGAGCGAGCACTCAGTCTCAATCACTCAACTGTGTATCGATTGAACGTTTGCAAATAGTACCAGATAAGATTCTCCGAAGACGATGGATGGACGATTCTTTAACGACCCCTTGCCTAATCAGACGAGAGCTAGATATACCTTTTACTATTAATTTATATTATGCAAATGCTCTATGGTTGGAGGCATATGTGTTAAATAGTAAATTATGAAAAAATTATAAATTATATTCTAAGAAGTTGTTTATAAAGCAACTCTATTAATGGATATTGTCATATTTTGTTCTGGACAATATTTATAGAGACATTAAGAAATACAAAAATATATAGATGCTTCAATATGAATGGATAAAGAATGCTGTAGTTTTGAAAGAAAATAGCATATAAAATAAAGCAGAAAATCGTAGAGCAGTATTCATTTAAATGCTCCACAATTTTTATTTTTCAAAATGCAAATTATTAAAAACATTAAACTTGAATTTAATGTTATTTATCTGCTGTATTAGAGGTTATTAATTGGTCTATCCCAATAAAGACGACAAGCGGACACGTGTAGAGCCCTTTCGGGTAAAAAACGGTACCATGGCGAGCGTATTCAAAATATTTCTTTGGGCAGCCGATTCGGAGTTTTTAATTGTTGTTTTTTGTTCAAAATCGGTTTTTTGTGACCGATTCAGCGTGCAGTTGTCATTGTATTCGTTCAGGTTTTGATAACTTTTTTATGTTCATCCATTTATTTGTATGTTTTAAGGAATGACTCGGAGGTTTTTATGTCCTCCATATTGAAATGCGATGCTTAATCAATGTTATAATTTGAGTTTTAATTTGATGCTTTTTTTGGTTTCATTCTCAGTTTAGGGTTGAATTTATACGATCTCTGTGGAATTAATTTTATTTGTATTATTTTAGTAAGTGCAAAGAGATAACATCTCGGAGTAGTATCTACCTAAATACTAATTCTCTTCTGTTGTTTCTAAAATATGAAATATAAAGATAAACGAACACTACCTCTGATAGAGATAGATTTCGGTAATTAAAAGTAAAAACGTATCTTAAAAATTATATCTTATAACAATTTTTCTCATTTCATTAAAAGTTGTCTTGTGCAGTCTTCAACTACAAGTCCACCAAATTAAAAGATTTAAAGATATTACATATTATTTGCATCTAAGCTTTCTGAAATTAGAAATTCTATGCTTGTTACTCCACGTGCTTTCTTTCTTATTCACGCAACGATATCACAACTCCATTAATTTTTCCGAAATTTCTACACAATTTAGTATAATAGCGTTCAATTTCGTTATCTCGATGCGTTTAATATCCGACAGCAGTGCGACTCATTCCCAGCACATCTATCAAATCATTGACTGCACCCCACTAATGCGAGTTTTCATAATGTTTCATTAAATTCTAACGCGATCTATTATCATCCATTAGTTAATAAAATGTCTTTTATAGATCTTTAAAAATTTCGTTAAATATTTTTGCAATGGCAAAACAATAACAAGCTTTCGCCTAGCACTAATTTTTATTTTTAGTAATAAATATTCGAGTAGACTTTTTTCAATCGGCATAATATTTATGAAAAGCATTGATTTAATATAATTTGTCCGACATCCATCTTCAAAATAATCGTAAAAGCATTCAAGGAAAAAACGGCTACATTTAACATGGAACATCAAAACACTTATTAAAATGTAAATTTTACGACTAAATAATATTGCGTACGCAAGTGTTATTCGCAAACAGATCTGGGCCAATTTGAATCTAATCGTAACGCCAGAACAAAACATAAACTGTTTTACGATCACCGTTGATTTATTTCGTATTCATAATTTGTGTCTGTATATCCGTGGATTTAATAACCTCAGATAGAGAACGCTTAGACGAACGTTAAACGGTTGCCGTCTTGTGTAACAAACATAAAATCAGCATTAAGACGCATTAAAGCCGCCTTTCAGTGCAGCTGAATCTTTTATCCTTAATCTAGTTGTTTTAACGTACAGATTTGCTTTATTGACTGACGTCGTAACAAGTTTTATTGATATAAATCGTTATTACGCTAACATTATTTTATTGGCGCTATTTCGGTTAGCATAAAAACGTAATAAAATATTACTCATCATCGGATACATTTTTAATAACGTCAATGTAGAGCGGAGCGTTTTCTTGGCGCAGTTTCTTTCCTTGAAACACACTAAATTATTTACAGTAGGTACGTATCCGTAATTTATACCCTCTATACAAACCAGCAAAAGCTTTATGTTTTCGGAATAATAAATCAGGTTAATAACGTAGTAACGTTTCTACAACTTTTTGAATTCTAATGCTTCCTATGTTTCGTGGCATACTAAAGCTCTACAATCTACATGTAAGATCAATTAAAGTGAATCAGTCTTTACCTACAGCACAGGTAAACACTTAATTAACATCGTAAAGTAACAATCTCGCAACACTTATCAAACGTCTATAATAATTTGAGACGCGTTGTTATGGCGAGGTGCAAAAGTGGCTGACCTAACATCACGCCGGTGACCCCCGCTCTACGCGCGTCCCGCTCGCGCCCATACACCCGTCCCTCTCGCACATCACGCCCCCACTTTTCATAATCATCTCTTTAAAGTCACATGTTCTTTAGGTCTTTAAATTAATGAACCCTAAATCTCTCGCGTTAAATACTAGTTTGGATTGATTCGGCGGTCGCGGCGAGGTCTCGGGCAATCACCGTCATCTATTGTCATGTCGTCTTCTTCAAACTCTATAAACAATCTTTTATTTTCACTTACGAGTATAATCGACGTGCGCTTGTGGAATTTCTGTGTCTATTCTTATCGGGTGGTCGCCGGTAACAAGAGTACAAAGGTTGTTTTGAGGTGCCACACCGTGACATCTGTGCGCTGTGCGCTGTTCTCTGTGTGCCGTGTCGCCCGTGTGCTAACGGACGAGTGAACTTTCATGTCATGATTGTTTCATTTTATATCTGTTACAGATCTTTTTTTATTGTTAACCATTCGATACAGTTACAATTGATTCTGTTTATCATCTTAACGAAAATGAGCATTGACTGACTTAAACGTGTTCCGAGCCTAATCAATATTTAAATATCTTGTAGCCTTAAATACCTTGTGGCAGGCAAAAAGCAGTAATTCTCTTCAGCACTATTTCTTTGGTTCACATTATAAATCTCCGTAAATCCAAACAAAGCGAGTATCCAATAGCGCATTATCATTACACAACGCGGTGCAATTTGTCATTTCGTATTTCTTACGCTCCACAACATATTAATTGCATTCTTCTGTAAATAAGTTCTCTTTGTTTAATAGTGAGTTAAGAATGCGTCCATAATTTGTAATGAGAAGCGATCGTGAGATGTTCTCTACGGCTTGCCTCTTAATAGCCCGCCTCGTTACTTTGTTCCCATCATAATGCTGAATCCGAAACTTTTGCATTTTATTTGCTTCATATTCACACTACATTTACACGTAAACCAGTTGAATGGAGTCTGTATTTTTTTCGATTATTGATTTACCAATTTACACAGTAGATCTACTACTCTACATTGCAAGGTTTATATTTACTAACACTTTAGATTCGTTAAACTATACTAATTATAAAATAAATAGTAATGAATATATAAATATATAACTACTTAATGAAACTAAAGACTATATACATATAAATCATCAATAAAACATGTCGAACAACACACAGTTATGAAATAAAGAAACATGACGATGAATATTTATCTTAGGTGTCTAATAAGGATGCACAACAGCCACCAACCGGCGCGCAATAAAAACAATCACACAAGCAATTGTTCGACATATTTGGCTAGAATTCTCAAAAACATCACTCGGTTAAGATGTTTACAAACCTCTAAATGTTGATACAATGATGCCCGGAGTCCTCGTGGCAATTTAAAAAAGCGAGACCCATTAAGAGTGGCACGAAGTAGAAATTAAGTGCAATTAGACTCGCGGGACGGTACCGGGAATGCTATGAAAAAGACAGGAATGCGCCCGCGACGATCTCCGCTACGTGTCGATCGGCGCATACCGACGATTCCTCCTCTTAATCTTGTATGTAATAGAGATTTTCCCCGACGACAGCTCTATTAGAATTATCCGATGAAATTCACTTCTAATAGTTACTGACACTTGAAAGAAAATAGGTTTAATATATAAACTGTACAATGTCTGTGAAATCAAAACCTGTATATTCGATATGTCTGTAATTTGTTTTTATGTGGTATCATGTTGTTTTTCTTCGTTTGTGTGTGAACACGTAATAATGTTATTTTTGTATTTTCCAGGTATGTATCAACTGTAAAATATGGTCATTCTGTAAGTAATAACTGTTAGATTAATGGTATCTTGTCCTCATAATTGTGTACTTGATACTTTTATTGTTTATAAATGCTACCATATCGGTATAAAATATAAATAATATTCTAGAATGATAAAAATGAGTTCCTACTTATAAAGGCTTAATAGAATAATTAAATAGATTCATTAAAAATATTCATGACAAGTTTTAATAGCGTTTTATCATCAATACTATGCCTTATTTATCCGGTAGAAAAGAATAATCTAGGAAAGAACACGACAATACAGTTCTTCAATTATAATTAAATAACAATCTCGCATTAAACAATACATCGTTTTAGGCACTTGGCTACAGCGTATAGCGTATGTCAAACAGCGGTGTTATTGTTCTGGGAGCCCTCAAGTGAAATACTGCCCATAACTGATATAACTGTTAATTATACAGCACACATTCTGCGGTATTTTGAGCACTTTGTCTCGAGTTATTTACGAGGGAACGAGCGGTTGACCACGCGGCGAAGATTGCCATTTCACCGCTCTACACTCGACTTAAAATGTTTATGTGTCCAATAAAACGCACCGGCTTCTTAAAAACAATAATTAGTTACAAATTCATGTATACCTTTAGATTTGGAACATAGAGGTTGTTCGATAGCTGGATAAATTTAAAGCGTGTCACATAAATGAAATCTATACCTATCTTCAAAAACGAAAGTTCCCACAAACCTTTAAATAAGTTATATGTAATGTGAGTCGTCCTCGCCGTCTATGGAGAAGCTGTGGCTGGAAAGAATTGTCATTATTTCGGATACAATTTCGAAAGTCTGCACGTCAGACGATGAAAAACCGCACGAGACTTTTACGGCGACAGGAGCATACTTTATGTGCCTGGTGTCAGTCATACGATCATTCGATTAACATTAAAAACTGTAATTAGCGGGACACATGCCGTTCCTTAAATCCCATAAATAGAGAAACAAAGAGTCTTTAATTTACCTACAATGTTGATGACGCAAAAACGGCCATCTTTATTCAATTCAGCTCTTGAATAAACATGTATTATTCACATGTATTTATGGAACATATATAATGGTTTTTAGCTCGACATAACGATCGTGTTTTGTGTTGAATAGTGATGTAATATGATTAATTTGAATACCATCAATTAAACGTTTCCGAGTGGACATAAAACAGACTGCTCGTCCTGTCCAACAATGGCTCGGACGCGACCGCATAAAAACTCGTGCGACATAAAATATTAATAGAAATGCACGTGTGTTCATTGTCAATAAATTACCCAAGTGACAGAGCAATAAAAAAGTGTATTTCTTGGAGTGAATGGGAGGCTGTGAGGAGGCTTCGATGCGAGGTAGCCAATAAAAGTGGCTGGCGGTCGGTCGTAAACTTCCGCCGTAGACTGCGTGGCGAGACGCTTGCAAGGCCAACACATCCTCAAGTCACTACTAAAAAGTACTCTAATATAGACAAGCTCATAACATATAACACACATTGCTTCAACATTTTTACTTGCAATTTTTCCATAAGCAACCGAGGAAACACTATATTTTTATGAGTAGAGAATAAATTTTTATATAGCAAAACAATTGCAGATAATATTTTATTCCTACAACAATTCACGAAAAGCGCTCGATCCCATAAAGTTTAAAACATTATATACAGCTAAGGTAATATCGAACGTTATTTCGCAATCATATCGATTCATTTTACGATCGCCCAGATTCAGTTCATTATACATTTATCAGACTCACAATAGACAATTTGTAATACGAAATGATACTAGAAACATCCGCGTAACATCGCAGTGTCGGACACTTAATTCGGTCCCTAACGTAATACAATAAGAGGCATGAATGTTGCATGAGTCACGTGGAGTGCTTCGAGAGGTTTTTTCCAGAGCCAAGTGCATCAACTAAAGGTCAGGGGACTTAAATTAAATTAGACTGTATAAATAATTTGTAGTGAAACTCGACATCGGATGGACGGCTTGACGTACCACTGAGATATGATCGGTGACCCGCCGGCGAAGCCTCACCTCCTAATCTCCACGATTCATCTTCTAATACCTCGTCTTGTTTCGTTACTGAACAAAAAACATGTAATGCTTTTAATTAGATTAAATTGATTTACTATATCGATCGGTCGTGGCGATAGGACCGCGCTAGAGGTAATTAATCTCTGCAAATAATGATCTTTAAAACTTTCGATGGCCTATTGTTACAAAAAGTCGGGATCTATTAAATTAGTTTTTCGTTTACGGCTCGATACGTTCGGTTGTTAATGTTTCTAATTATGCTGATGTTATCTTAAGGTAGCGTTTACTTTTGTAGTTTTAATTTGCGATACCTGTATCGTAATTAGCAATAACTTGTTAAGTAAACCGTGTAGGGACGGCTCTTTGTGAAGCACCGACAAAGTAAAGCGGTTGCGTGCGTCCTAACCGAGATTAATTGTTTTAGACAAAAGTTAGTTTTTGAATAATTATTGTTGAAATATTATACAAATAAGGAAAAAAAATGATATAATCACATCAACAATCACAATATCAGTAGGTGATTACCTACATACTACTACTACTTACTTACATACGTTATTTTTAATTTTAATATATTTTCTACGAAAACTTAAATTACACAAATCATTCGTAGTATAAGTAGAGAATTAAGTAAAAAATAGATAAAAAATCTTTAATATTTATCACAATTTAGAATCGATACATATAAAAGGTATTAATCATCAGCAAAACATACTGCTCGAATTGTTAGAATAACAAGTTTTCATTAAATTCGATCAAAACGTACAGTTAAATAAATTGAAATAGAAATATAAACCGAGATGAGAAAAAAAACAATACCACCCAACTTTATTGACAAAGTTTCTCATGTATTTGACGAAACAATACGACACGTCCGTCGAACCCTCCTGATCCATAAAGCGCGAACTCAGCTAATGAAAGTTGAAAAAAATTAAGTACAAACTTGCAAATTTTTCATTCCCCTACATATTAACCACTAACCCAAATCCAACCTTATGTCCATCCATATAGAGTCTTATTTCAAAAAGCTCTCGTGAATTAAACGCAAACAAATGTTGGTACTCGATATCTACCTGCGTACGCTTTGAGCTTATTGTCTACCTAGGCTTCGATGAATGCAAACTGCGCAGCCGGCGATGGGTCAAATTAGGGTTGCCAAAATTATAATTGTTAATCAAATTAATTTATGAATTATTAATATCGAAAATTACGATATGAAAAAATATTAAAATGATAATAATTATGTAGGTACTAACATGCTCATAAAAGCTGATTAAGAAATTATTTTGCGTACCTATATGAGATTGAAAAGTTAAAAACTATATTCAAGCTAGGAAATTTAACAAAATTAAATTACTAAATTAATATCTCAATCCACCTAAGGTTAGATTTTTATTCTATAAAACCACATTTCATAAAATTTTAGCACGTTGTAAAACTCAAATGCACATCCCTATTTTAGTTCATACGCCTTTAACAAAAGATCTCATAATTATTATTTTTCATCTGTTACGTTTTTGTCACAGTTATCAATCAACGTAAGGGCCGATGCTCTATCGTTTTCTAGCCCATGTTGAATCTCATCTAGCCATCCCTCTCCAACATCATCCAATGTAATTATAAGAACACCTGGGCGCAGAAGAATGTCTCACAAAGAGACAAGTAATGACTATCCGAATCTTAGATCGAGAATATTTTGTTACCGAGAAAGCCTTTTGCTTCATTAATTATGAAACACAATACTCTTTACAATTTTTCTTCAAAAATTATGCCCTTTCAAAGCTGTCATTTTATTTGATAAATTACGTGTAGTTTTTATACGTGGTTGAGGAAAAAAATAAGTTTGTTTCGCTTTCCGTGTATGCTACTGTTTTTGATTCTGGGAAGCGTCTATCGAATATATTAGTTGATACGTGCCTAGTGTGAACGATTTCACAGATATAATTCCTAGAGCACAAATAATTTTTTAATTCCTTAAAAACAATAGTATTACAAACCACTTTAGCATTAGTGTAAGCCGAGGATTTGTCTTCAAAACTCTTTGTTTTCAATTTGAACACGCGTCATGTCTGAATGCAGAGACTGGATTAATGAAATCTTTATTTACAATTATTGCTAGTATTAACATTTCTTTTGTTTTAGTGTTTATATTGAGAACATTCAACGAGTTTATTTGTGATGAGAATATACTGATTGCGTTAATTCGATTAATTGTTTAGCTTTAAAATATTTCGAGTATCAAAATCATAATCTAGGTATAGGGGAGACCGAGGGGTTTTGAAACAAAGGTGAGTTGAAACAGTCTCGATTTCTCCGAACTTAAAACTGTTAGCGATCTAGCAACGTCTTTTTTAACCAACTCCCGCCACCAGCTATCGCGTCAGTTCATGCCGATGACGTCAGTTTTGCAGTTGTGTAGTTCTGAATGACATGTGCCGAAAATCGTAAAAAGTAAGTATTTCATGATTTTTTACGATGCTCGTACTTTAATATTGGTATTGTTTTTTGGATTGAGTTATATACGTTTTAAAAACTTATTATCTATTGATTCTTGAAATATACTTGGTAAATTTGATTTCTGTGTATTTACTGCTTGGTCGTGATTTGAATAAAAATTGGGAGGTTTTTTCTCACCGAGGTGATTTGAAACAGACTGTTTCAACTCTCCTTGTTTTCAATTTAATATCTGATTATAGCTAAAAAGTACGAAGATTATCGGATTTTATTGTTGATTTAATGTGTTTATTTGTTTAAGCATGCCTACTGGATGAACTAAAGCAAGAATAAGTTTAAAACCAGGCTGTAAAACTAAAAAGGTTAAGGTTGTCAAGAAACGAAGATAGTGATGAAGAAGAAGAGGAATCCTGCTGTATTTGCTGTATGGAATCATATTCAAATAACAGATCCAAAGAAAAGTGGGCTCAATGTCTGAAATGCCAATTGTGGGCTCATGAAACTTGTGCTGGTGGAGAACTTTGTCTTTGACATTTTGTAGATTATTGTTCCATAAATAGTTTATAGTAGGTACTGATTGTAATACATACTTAAAAAACGACTGATTATTAACTATTTTATGCCAAAGATTTAGTTTTATAAAAATGTAAAACATTTTGTTGATTTGACTGATTATAATTGATGTTACGCATGTTAATTTTTGGTTATTTAGGTGTTTATTATTTGTATTAGAGCTACTTGACTGAAATGTCATTAAAATATTACTTATAAAAGTCGTTGATTACTTGAAAATATAAGTTTTAATTAAAACCTTTGAATTAAATCATCATTTTTATTTTGCAGCTCCTATTACTCCCCAAAATCATTATGTTTCAACTCTCCTCGACCTCTGTTTCATCTTACCTCGGTATGAGGGGAATTGAAACAAGTTGACTTGTTACGATTAAGTCAATTTTTAACCACCATCTTTAACGCTTACCGTTTATTTATGCTAACCATTCGGAAGTGTATAGAATAACCTATCGATTGATACCAGTACCATAAGATTTCTAATAATAGTATAAGTTATATCAAACAAAACGTGAAAATTGTTTCAACTCCCCTCGGTCTCCCCTACCTCATTTCCTTTAATCACAAATAACCGAAACATAGCTTTCACAGGAAACCCATCGTTCGAAATTATACAAATTACTTTATATTTAAAACGCATTCAATCTTCTATTATCAAGAGAGCATCTTACCTATTTTTCACCTACGTTGCTTACAAAGATTTACATCAAAATAAGTTCGATGCAATCTAATTCAATACGCGAGTTGTAAGCTTATTTAAATAGGATTAAAAATTCATAACTTACGTATTTACACTGAATCCGCGAGAGCAGTAAGATGACGGGAGGCATGTCCTTAATGAAGAAATATAGCAGGCTGATATAAGTCGCCAGATAAGCGTCCGCGCTTCGGGCAACACTGCTAATATTAATTATTACTTGCAACACCAGCCTTGAAATCCAAAACGAAGTATTTTAGAGTATTGTCAAGTGCGCATGCGAAGGGATTATACATCTGTTCTGTAAAGTGTTTTCGTTATGAAAAGCTTGTTATTGAGCCTTGCATCCTGAAACTTTTAATTAACGCACTATATTGTGTTAATTTTACATTTTAGTTATAAAAATACAATGAGGTTGCATATAATATTATTATCTAAGATATTGATTGTATTATGGTTATTGAAATTTCGCCACAAACAAGATTATGAGTGATGGAATTTATTAAATTGAAACTATCGGCGGTCAGCAAATCCCCAATCTGTTTGTTTAGGTCCGGCCACCCTTAAAATATTTATTTTATCTCAGTTTGCCGAAGTCGCGTCAAAAGGTTGTTTCCATTTTAGCCCGTGTTAAAACGAAATGGATTTTCTTATAATTTATATCCTCTATTGGCCGTTTTGTTTACACGGTCATCGGTTCAGATATGTAGAACTAACATCACCAAACTAACGTTATCTAAACCAAATAACTTCGCAGAATTAAGTAAAGTTGTCTTCTAGGTAGGTAATTATTGATTTTCTTCGTTTCTAATATCCTGCTCAAAAAATTGGTGGAGATAGTTAGTTTTTGTATTGTGTGGTTAACATAGCAATAAACGATTGTCCACAAATATTGGTGACAAAACGTTATCTATGGTTTACGATGAAAAAGTTCATGAGTCATTCTAATTATTTTCGTCAAACAATTTTCATTCGTAACATTAATTCAAGCTTTTCTTAAAATTGTGTTTATATACACGTGTAAGTCTTAAACGTAATGTGGATTATCACAATTCACAATACAAGATCGCGAAACTCACCTTTTAATGTTCAAACATACAGAAAGATTTGGCTATTCAAAGAATCCGCACTGAGAGCAAGTTACTTTTTAAAGTCATACTGTATCCTAATACAAGGAAATAAGGTCTACAATACATTGAACTTTCACGATAGGATACGCAATTATAAAATTGTCATTTCGGTGGGCAAAAATTGCTACCTGAAGCTATTGTTTACGAACAATATTGCGGTTGTGCCTTAGGGAAGTAATCCTCGAACAAACGGCACCTTTTATTTTAAGTTTGTGACGTAAAACCGGCTTTGTTTTTGGATTAAATATTTTTTTGGAGAAGTAAAAGCTTTGTCTATTGCTTCTACACCGCGTAATAATTTATTTCAATGGTTATAACTTCTCATTTTACTGTCGACTCTACATTCTCCGTATGCGTTAGTACCTATAATTTATTTTTTAAATTAATTAATTTTAGTTTCAGCAACTATAAAAACATACTATGCAAACGAAACAAAATATTATGCTCTATCATAATTACTTACAGACTTTAAAAAAAAATAAGAACTATTCCTACTACATTTTAATAAACAAACACGGCAATAAATAATATAAATATTGATAAGGTTACATTAATTACTTCTATAAGCAAACAATAAAGACATTCGTATTTAAAATGTACAGTGCAAATTAATCGAACTACTAAAGGAATTTCACATGCGTAGATGTTATTCAGACAATTTGCAAGCATGTAAGCAATTTTATCATTGCGATCAGAGGCCATGTTTTGTCATCGGCGTCGATTTCACGGTGGATGCGCCCGCGCAAGCAGCTGTCTATTTAAATGGATCCATGTATTAATCCCCTCTGGATCGATTGTTTTTATAAACGCGTTCCTTGTGATAATATTGCACCCGGGCTTGTAGTAGCACTGGGTTATATTAATCTTTTGCTGTTTGGGCTTACCAGTATTTTTTAAAAAAGAAAATAATTTTTAAGGAGATAAAATTATTTTACTAGAACTGTGCGTTTTGTTGTAAATAGAACATGAAGAGCCATTGAACATTTAAATTTTAAATGCATGAAAAATATTGTTTTGTTGATTGATTGATTTCAATTAAAAGCTTACTTTTCAATCTGATAATGTTAGAAGTAGGTACCAAATAACATAACAGATTTCTATCATAATGCTAAAAATAACTGGCTGTAGCCTGTTACTGATTTTTGAATGCAAATTTCAAATAAATTCGCCCACCTTGTTAATTAATTTCAATTCCTTTGTACGGGGTTATTATTTTTTTTAGCGAACGGCCCGTCCATTGATACAATTCATTGTCCGAGCCCGCCCCACGTCACCTGTGCTGAATGGGCATGGCTTACAATGAAAAATGTATTTTTTTCGGCCCTCCTTTGTCGGTGGCAATACTATTTCATGTGGAACAATTATCATTGTCTTTGGCACCTCAGGACACTGCGGTTACAGATATCTCCAAGATTTTCTTTGTATTATTCAAGATTTTTATAGACTATCCCTTTGTTTTATTTGGAATCCCCTTTGTTTAAAAACGAGAAAAAAATTGCACAAAGCTCCTTTTGTTGTGTTTTAATACACACGACAAAAATCACGCTTTTGTATTACAACGATGTAATATAAATTACATATTGGAAAAATATAACTAACGTCATTAGAGACAGAGGGAAAGCGGGATTTAAAATCAATTTAATTTCGAACACAATTTACGACTGGCAATAAATAACGTCCTGCATCGGTTGCGCGCCATTGTCGCCATTTTTTTAGGCCATTAAAAAACCTATCAATGACTTCCATTCCGATGACAAAAATCAATCGTTACAATGACCCCGACGTGTTAGCATATATTTGTCCTTTTCTAATAAAACTATTAGTTTAATCCGCGACAGAGACAGACGTAGCACGCATAAAGAAATCAAAAAGTATTAACGCGTGGAACAAATTTCAATAAATAAGCAAATAAATTGCCGGCCGATAATGTAGTATTGTTAGAATGTGGGTAATGTTGATTTATATGAATATTCATATAGATTTAATTTAGGCACAGTAAATTTTACAGTTAACGGGTGTACAAGTCAATGTGTGCACATAAAAATATGACGTAATGTACCATTTGTTATCAACGTATTGTGTTGTACGATAATAATAATGTGATCGTTTTATTTCTATTAAACAGTTTCTAAAAATATCCTTACCTACAAACGTGTGTAGGTAGCGTGTAGGTCTAAACTCTACAAATTATAGAGACAAAAATATTATAATTGCTTGCTTGCTACACATAATCTTTCTCACTATGTTTTTTCAAGGATATTTTTAGATGATACTCTTGCGAAGTATCTCGAAAATATGAACTGATAAGATGAAAACGATAAGTTTTAGATAACACGCTATTCGAATAAAAATAGCCACTTTAATACAAAGAATTATGTTGTTGAGTATAATTTACACACATGATATATTGGACCTTTTTACTTTAATAAAAGCTTACATTTTTATTAATACCATCATTCATGTTACACGTGTTTTTTTAAAAAGTATATAATAAGACAATTATATGTATTTTCGATAATTTTTTAAACGGTACTTTCCTATACATTTAAAAACATTACATGCAATTCTTACCATACATTAAAACAGACCTTATTACCGTGCATTAGAACTCAACCATGTGCATCATCCCAAGATGCGCCTTGCACATAATGTCATGTCTGGAAGCGATTCGTCTAAACAAACAAGCTTTTTAAATGCTACCTAACTTGTCTTTTTTATATCGCTATTTGAATATTTACATCGTTTCGTAAGCTTCGTGTCACGGCACCGCCGTCACGTGAGAGATATTTATAAAGAAAAGCGGTGTATCGCCGATATAGCGTTATTTCCAATTTAATGATTGCTAATACTAAATCGACTCAGTCGGCACGTCAACTCGCCTTTCAATGTTTACCATTCGATTGACATTCGGTTTAGTATTGACTGTATCGTCCCCTTGCAACTAAATTTGTGTAACGAGGTAAAATTTTGAACTAACTTCTTCCTTGCTATTTTTGTTTAAAATGTTTAAAAGAAAATTAACTTAAAAGTTTATTGAACCAAAGACAAAAGCCATAAAAAAAAACAATGTAATTAGCGTCTATTTGATAGCATGCATAACTTATAAAAAACTTGCATGCATTTAACGCGATAAAAGCACTATAAATCACCCCACAACTATAAACAACTGAGCTTCTGAAATGTTTAACCACAAACTCGAAATAAAGCCGTGTCATTCACTATAAACAGTAGAAAAAACGGTTGAAAAACTTCATCAACAAAAGTGACGAAAAAAACCCCGCGATCACATGCAAATGTCGCCGCGCGACTCCGCTCATTACGCCACCATAAAACCATAACAACAGTCATTACGAGCACAATTAAAAAAAAACTTCGCTAATACCAACACTCGGTGAGTGTGACGAAAACCGCTTACTGTGCACCCACATAGTTTGTTTTCGACATAAAAAATAACTTCAAAAAACGAGGGCGCCACCGTCTTATGCAAAAAACTTCTTATATATTCACCCCTCGCGATTCTATTTTTAATGAAAGCTCGTCGTTTTTTTTAATGCTACTCGACGCAGTTGTTTTGACGGATTGCAATCTAGCCACTAATTGCTTTTTCCTCCTCGGGGTGAGCGTTTTACCTCGCGAAATTACATTTTATTAATTGAATAATATTAATGATACCTCCTCCAGGCGATCAATCTTTAATGACGTTTTTATTCGTCGCCGGGTGACGCGACTGCCTCTCCAGAGCTCTCGAGTTTTCTTTTTTTATCTAACGACCACGATCGATGTTAATTACGTATCTAATGGCTCCTGTGATACACTTCCATTAATAATATTATGTCGGACGACATCGTCCGCGTCTCCAACATTTAATAACGTATACGAGATTAATATTGCATCTGTGTCGTGCGTTATTATAAAAATACAATTCGTAACTTCCATATTTTTATTAGATAAATCTCCCGGCTTTCTCTAATAAATAGGGAAATATCATTCGCATTATAATTCGCAAACGCAAACCCCAGCTCTACGTAACACTTAATTAGAATACGGTAAAGGTTTAGTTATCACAAAGGCAGACAGGCGAAACAAAGTACCTCATTATAATGCAGTACTTCATCTGAGTGAAATTAATCCAAAAATTCACGACAGCTGCCACGTGGAGGCCGAGCGAGCGAGAAATGTCAAAAAGTTTATCTATGAGTCGCTAACTAAACAAACCTTGATTCATTTGAACGCATAAAATGCAACGTATTGTTCTCCAGCCTTTATTATTACTGCTCTTTATTTAACCATTTCATTCTATCATAACTATTTTTTTCGCAATGGATATGCGTCGGTATAATTTCTTTTGTTCCGCACTGACATTGTTACTTTTTTTATATGTTTTATTGCGTCGCGGTGTTGCCCTGGTGTGCGCGTGATTTATTCTCCCTTTAAAACAACACCCGTGGAAGTTACGATTAGCTGGGAAATGTAATATCTAATTACTATGTGGGAGCACGTACGAACATAACTCGTGCGTATCCTCCTACCGATGTGGTTTATGGAATTGGATCCTCATATTTCGGCAGTTTTTCTGTGTTCACGCACAGTTACTCACTGTCTTGACGTTGTATGTTTCTCGTAATCTGATATTACACTCGGTGCATTCGAAATCTCTCCTCATATTTTATGCATAATTTTCGAATGCGATTCTCTCCCCCGGGATGATATCTAATATAAAGTGTTCTTAAATTCAATCGTCTCAAACAAAGGACGTCTCTCCCGACTAAATGGCGCTTTTTTATCGGATATTATAATTAATGTTCTTTTTGTCGCGTGCTGACGTGCCCCCGCGCAAACAATGGGATTTTTAATAGAAGGAGATATAAATATTTTTTTCTTAGAAACATCGGCTACCTGGCGATAAAACAGGCGACAGGACTGCGAGCGAATTAATTTAGAATTATAATGGGCAGGTATTTATGCATTCAACGACCATAGACATATATATGAGAAAACTAATGTTAATCTCACGATGGCATCAAATCCATGATTATTCGAAAGAAATCATCTATGGCGATTTTTGCAAAAAATCAGTATATACCTACAGGGAGGAAGCGTAAGTATTTTGAAACTAATCTAACCCTCTGGCCAGCGTGGCCGAACCCTTCTCATCCCATAAAAGCATTAATAGTTAAATGTATAATATGCGTATATTTTTACTTGTGGGTATAAGGAGTAAGTAATAAAAAACTGCATTATATCACCGTACCCTCGCTATATTACGGTCGTGTCGCGAGGGTCTCTCGATGTGTGTAGGGTTTTTTATATTCGCAAGATATGAAAGTCGAGCATTAACAGTTTCGAATACGAGGAAAGCTGGATATTATTCGATTTGAACAGAAAGCAATTTTGACTAATATCTATTAATAAATATTAATTATGAGAATATTGTTTTCTTGGTTCATTAATAATAGGTATAATTAAATTGTCTCTATTGCACCGCAAATTGTCATTATAATGATTTTTTTGTTTTATTTCAAAGAGTGATAAGTACTTAGATACTTTAATTAACAACGCATATTATAAATAATTGTAACAATGCAAAAATTAACTTACAAAAACTATTGGTTTTAAAAATAAAAATAAATATGATCGATAGGTAGGTACCTATAGGTATAGCCAATAGGTATAGCCATATTATTCCATGTAATATTGACTTAGGAAATAATTAATTTTCGGTCCATAATTCACATTGACGTCTCATATTACATAATATTCTATAAAAGTTATACACGATACATTAAAAGCTATTGATTCATGACCCTTTCGCGATGCCCATAAAAATAACGACTGTCCTCCAATTACTAATAAATCGTAACATCAAATGTCTCAATTCCTGCTTTCGCACTTTTTATGTACAATATTATTAATAAACATAATAATATACATTATACAGTGTACATAATAAGGAGACAAGTATATAATATACTATTGGAATAAAGTAAAAAGTCAATTACTTACTTTTAATTTAATATTCAAAATCATTCGCAAAATCGTCAAAACTTATTATCTGTATGTATTTTTTTTCCATTGTTTGTCTTTATTTTCCAACATTAAGATACATAGCTTGAACTTACAACTGGCGCAGCAATCACTCTCATTTACAACATCAGTATTATTATTAACACATAAAGTCTCCCTAGCAGAATGAAAAGTAAAACCATAAACAGTATCCCATTAAATTCTAGTAAAACAAATAGATATTAAGTCCGAGTATAGCCATTCCGCGCCATAAAAATAATCAAATATATTCGTTCCGTCTCATTTGGCCGCGTCTTAAACGATTTCTTTCGTCCGACCTTTATTACTGAAAAGTGAAAACATAACTTCTCATTTTCTTTTTTATCCCTCGCCTCCGTAACACGTCACTAGGGGTACTGAATCAATACGTTTAAAGCCATTTTATTGTGACATAAAATAGTATCAACGTAATTACATTTCATATGCAACGCGTGAACAAAATTGGGAATGAAATAACAACAATATAAATTATTAATATTTTATTAATTAGAATGAATGAAATATGAAGCTGTTATAGTTTTTTCCCTTGTTCGTTGCTTCAGTATCTAGTAAAAAATGGACAGTTTTTTTGATGAAGAAAGCTTCAACTTAAATAAAGATAGCAATCTCGTTACAATCACGTTATCATAAGGACGATATTTGCTTGGATACGAAATATAAATACATAAAAACACATTGTTTCATTTACGCGAAATATGTACATAAAGTGTTTTATCAGTGGGAGCCCACATATTGCGAGGGGACGGGATTTTTTCCTCATCTAATGCGGTTAATTTCCTTTTTCCTCTTTATTTATAGTAATCCCTTTATAAGGTGATTACGAAAATGTGTTTTTGTGGACGTAAAAGAGCGCAGCGTGGGGTCCCACACATTCTACGGGGCTTTCGTGAGTAAAAAATGATATATAAACAATATTAATTATAATAACAATCACCATCACTATTGGAGAAAGTAGACACCTGTTAGGGCGGCAACAATAGAATAACTTTTTGACACGCCAAGCTCGAGTTCGTATTAGTACTTCCTTGACACTAATCATCAATATTTATTTATTCATGAAATGTATTTATTGTTGATGTGTGCGTGCTGTTGTATCTATTATATTTTATAAAATATTTTGCTTAATTGAAATTTCATTAGTTATATTATATATTTACAGATAATATTAATAGTCATCATGGATCATCAATAACTAATTCGATCACGTATCGATTCCCATTAACAGTGATACATAGCAAACATTGAAAAAAATGCACCAACTTTTTGTTACCTTAAATTACGCGGAATTCTAGAAACTATGTAAATGAGCGCGAATCGTTGATTCGGTCTGGTCGAAAATCCGAATGCAGGATGGACGTGTGTAGTGACGCGTCGGGACTACATAATATGTCCTTGAGCCGCCATTCATATTTATATATGTAAGTTAGTCGCCGCTGGAAAACATCACGTGTGAGAGATTGGAAATTGAGAATGTTCCGTAGTAGGCACCGTATCCAGGTAGTTCAGTTGCTTACGCATTATGTGACCTATCTTATATCAATGATGCATGGAATATGATAAAGATATGGCTGCCTTTTCGAAATGACTATACGTATCCTTTAACATACGTAGCTGACAATGAAAATTAAACTTTTAAATCTAAAGTAACAGAGTAATAATATACAGGCATTATAAAGTTAAACGGTGCAATATCAATTGTCTTTGTAATTGAATTTACACATACCAACTAGAATTACGTTTGAAATGGAATTATTTAATTGAAGCGTCAACTAATAGAAGCCATACGAGAGCAACAGTTTAAATTTCTTCATAAAATGCTCAAACGCAATTACTTAGCGCTATGTGGGTGTTAACGTCAATGACGTTAATGTATGCCTGCGAGAATTAATCGCGAAGCCTTTCCAAAAGCTATTATATAAAAATATACGTTGCAAAACAAGAGCATATTCCATTCATGAAGAACTACAACATCCTCCTACATATTAATCATTAATAAACTGTTTCAACACCTCATTCATATACCTCACATTTCAAGCAAGCACACTCCAGCTCGTTATTTCTCATAAAATATAAGGAAATATTACAAACATAGTATTATCTTGACATAATCTTATAACCACAGCGAAATACCTGCTCTATTTACAACATACCATTAAATATCAAATTAAAATTTCATGACTAGACCCCGCTTTGTTTTACGCGATAGCATTTCGACCTTGGTATTATGATTTGCGTACATAGCAGCCATTATTAAAAAATAGAAATGTTATTATACTTTTAAATCATATTGGATTTGCATGTAACTTTATAATCGAAGTCACTCTGAGCTAGACCAATAAAGAGGTCAAAGTATTAACGTATAAAAATTGCTTTTAGTGGAATTCGATAGGTATTTCGTCCTTGAGCTAGAGTTTAGACAAATATATTTAAGAACATATTCAGACATTGATTATTATCAATTCTTTAAATTACATTATTCCTTCACTTAATTTTTAAGTTATTTTTCCTTCATAATCTGTGATCAGAGCAACTCATAAGGAAAAATTCTGTGTTTTGTCCAAAGCATTACCGATATTCTAACCTACCTTAGCATTTTATTTAAATATACCTATTTACACTTTTGGTTCCGTATAACATTAAGATTACTAATTGTAGAACACAAAAATAGATTTCTCAACTTTCCTAATAAGACGAAAAACTCTTAAAAGAAAGTGAGGTATCTTCCACGACATTTTTTCTAACTAGAATATATTACTTTGAATCTTTTTTCTAAAAGACCTTAGTGCTAAATTGTACTATGTGTGTTACACTGTTACGGCACAAGGAACAGAAATAGAATTGAAATGCCATTTTTCCGATTAGCTAAAGTTAAAAATTCATTTATGGGTCAAGGTATACGCTTTTACATTAGAATTCCTCATAATATTAAAGAGTTTAGTAGTTCTAAATTTAAAACTTATATATAAAAAATATACTAGTTCAGAGAGCGTACTACAGTATTCAGGAATATATGGACGATAAAAACCCATGGAGGGTTGTCGCGTAATAACCACAGGACAGTTCTTTGGCATATTATTATAATAAATGATGTTAAATATGTATTTTGTAAAATTAAATTGTAAAACTGACATGATTTAAAAGAGCAACTATGGAGTTTCTTGCCGGTTCTTCTCCGTAGATAGGTACTGCTTTCCGAATCGGTGGTAAATGTTAAAAATATGTAATGACGTTTCAAAAGTGCTTCTATGAAGTCTAATTGAATAAATAAATGTTTGAGTTTGAGTTTGCAAGTGTGTGTACTTAAAATAAATTTCATACAGAAACCAAAACATATTTCAGCCAGTATTAATAGTTCACAAAAACGACAGTCAGATTGTAGTGCCAACATGTGTGTATTTGTATGAAAACACAAAAAGGATTCATTCACAACGCACGGATCGCCGATGTTTCCCCGGGTCCCGTTGTGTGACATTGGACAGGCGAGCCTTGACCCAATGATACCAACTATTCGCTGTATTTTTTCGTGTTTTTCTCTCCTCGACAATTCCGCCAGCGCGTGCTGTCCTCATGTTTTGTTTTTATATTCTAACATCGAGTACGTTTGTACGTGAACTACAGTTTCCAATTCAAATTGTGTTTTGACTGCTATGTGAAACATGCCTTGGTATTCGGATTGAAAATGTATTTCGTTCTAGATAAACTTTGGTTTATCTAGATTGAATTGATTAACATTTCGATTTTTAAGAGTTAACATAATCATCGGTCGTGATTGGTTTCCTTTCATTTTAATTCAACAAAATAACATGGACAAACAAACCTTTTATTACAATCAATAATGCATTCAATTCATTGCTCAAACAAAGTTCATCTTAATAGTAATGCAACTCCAAAATTATACATATTAAATAATCAGATAACAAATCCCGTAAAGCTTACTCTCATAACAGTCTCTCCCTCTGCATAATTGCATCTTCGTTTGAAAAATGTGTTTTGCCTGAAGCACTGATTTACGCATTCAAGGTGTACAATAATAACGGTGGCCGAATATTATCTAACTAACACGCACGAATATGTACCTTACATAGTGAATAAAAGGTACATTTTTGTCTGACACGATTGAAGTGTTTTTAGAGAAAATGTTGAGTAAACGGGGGAGTTACCACTTGGAACCCTCGTTTTTTATCACAATTTTTCCCTCGCCTTAATTATTTAGACGCTGGATTTGGTGGCGTCTTAAGAAAACTATGTTGGTTATAGCATAATGTTTTTATTATTATACCATAGACACATATTCTTATAAGAAATCATAAACTAGCTAGAATAGTTTACGAAAATAATTAATTCTTAGCTCTATATTTTCTGTGTTCCGAATAAACAAGTTTATGCACCTTCTAATATTATTTGAATACCTAATATATAAAGTCGACTGTGATAAACCTCGTTTGGAAAAATTTAATTTCAATATTTTCAATGTGAAATATTTTATGCTAATAAGAAATTTCACCATGGCTTTTTCGTCACCTCACTAATTTAGTTCAAATTAGATACATATATGAATACTTTCTGTAAAAATACAAAGAGTGTACTATTTCTTGTACTCATTGTCATATTTTCGCAATCCCAAGAAACTGTTCAGTAAATACGATTCAAATAACGAGTTTGCAACACCTAAATGTACCTAAAAAATTCTCAAAAGAAAAATATTTGTTCGTTTCTTTCTTTAGCGGTCGTTATTAAAACACTCCCCTCAGAAAGTTGACTCATAATAAAGGCCGGCATAATTTTTCCTTTTAAAACTTTTTGATTAGATAAAATAACGCGGGGTGGCGAGGGAGGCGCTGCCGGCTATGCCTCAATATTGCCAATTCTAATTGTTGTTTTCTATAACGATGTTTACGCGTTTGTTAGTAAAGGCCACCTCGTTAAAAGTTAAAACGTATTCGCTTGTTCTCTAAACAAAACATAATTTTTTATCTTAAAAACTCACAAACATTTTAATGATACATTGTCGAACGACTTCGCGATTACTTTTAACATAATTAATGTAAAATCTTTAGGTAAATAACAACTCTTTGTTATTCTCAAATGGCCAGTAGGTACCTAAAGATAAAAGGAAAACTGATCTTGCATTTTTTATCTGTGGAGAGTATGGGGAAAGAAATCCCATATAATTAATCTCGTTTGAAGTTCAAAAATCGATACCAACCCTCCCTTTGTAAATATAAAGCCCTTCAATCGATTAAAATTGAAAAAAAGCATCGACAGTTGAGTTTGACAAGCTTTTAATAACGTACATTGTAAAGTTAATTGTGTAGACTGTACCTACTGCAATATAAAATCTTATTATATTTTCTAATTTCTATATATATATACAAGAATAATGATAGATTGTAACGACTGGTTTTAAACATTCAAAATGTTTCATAAAAAAATTACTTGTAATTTACCATATCATAAGTTATATCTAGATGTCAGTAAATCAATACAAAACATCAAAGCGAAACTGTATTTTCATATAAAAATAAAAACTTCCGTATCACATTAAAATTATTTTTGTCGAAAACATAATAACCAAAAATAAAACGTCACGGTATAACGAATTCTCCATTTAGGGTTGTCCCCCGATTTTTTCAATTTAAACCATTTGACAAGCCGCGCGTCCGACGCAGCTATGGCCTTTCCGATTTTGTACAATGGCAGTTTTCAATAAGATTGGTTACACTACACTAAGCAATGCAATCAATCAAAATTGCAGCGGTCGATCGATTGCAGCCCTTACAAAAACACATTGTTTTAATTTTATAACATTTTTTATGTCCCAAAAACGGCCGCATTACACCAACACAATAACCATAACTGCTTAATCGCATTGAAATAAAATATCGACAAGTTTATTTAACGAATATAATGTTCTTTTATTGTTATCATAAAAACACGTATCTCATTTAAATAATACAGTATAACTCAAGCGCGGATCCAGGGGGGGGGTCACGGGGTCATGACCCCCCCC
>CAJQZN010027050.1:0-11536 GCA_907164685.1 Colias eurytheme
TCCAGACATAAAGACAAACATGCGAAAGAAAAGAAAAACAAAGAAAAAAAATACAAATGTCCACTTTGTAACTATAGGGCAAAACATAACATGAGTTTAGTGTACCACATGAGTACGCATGAGGCGAAAAGTGCTTTTGAGTGCGAAAAATGTGGCTTTTTCACCAACGCAAAAGAAACAGTGTTGGAACATTTGAAGATATGTGGCAATACGTTTAAATGTAACCATTGTTTATATAGTACCAAATGGAAAGGGGCTCTAAAAAGGCATTTGGTGAGTGCTCATCAGGATGACAAGGTCGAGGATGGGGATTACGTACCGCCGGGATGGAGTTAGGAAAGAGAAAAGATTCGGAGATGGAAGATCAGAAAAAGATTGCAAGGGAAAGATAAAAGATTGGGATGTAAGGAAACGATTGTTAGAAAAGGAAAAAGATTGCAAGCGAAAGATAAAATATTAGAACGTAAAGAAAAGATTGTAAGGAAAGCAAAAAGTTTGCAAGGTACAGATAAAAGATTAGAACGTAAGGAAAAGATTAAGGATGGAAAAAAATTGACAGGGAAGGTAATGGGGAGGGTAAAAGTGTTTTAACTTCTCTCCCAACCGAATGGAGAAATAATTTTTAAGCTATTGCATAGCTTCTATCGCGGGCCTTGAGCGCGGGGACCGAATCGAGAAATTCCATAACGAAAAACCTCACGCTCCCCACGGGGACGGGTGTGGAAGTGTGGCTTGAAGGCATAGCATGCAATAGCTTTACCGCGGCAGTCCCCGAGTGACACACGTCTTTTTTTTTAGAAAAGACAGATATAATCGAAGAAAAAGGTAAAAGATTCGAGGCAAAGATTCAAAATTATGTCTGTGAAGTGAATTGAAAAGAAGAAAGACTTGTTAGTATTGAGACAGTATAAATATACAGTGAAATATTAGTGAAATAACAATATTTGTAATATAACTAGCGGTCCGCCCCGGCTTCGCCCGTGGTACCTACACGTTTAAACTATCCTATCTCTCAAGTTGGATCGAACTGCACATGGTGTGCGAATTTTATTATAATCGGTTAAGTGGTTTAGGAGTCCATTGAGGACAAACATTGTGACACGAGATTTATATATACATATATTATATATATTAATATTATAGTAATTACTTTAACTCAAACTCAAGCATTAATTTACTCAACTAGACTTTTTGAAAACATAAAAAAGAGTAAACAGTGCCAAAGTAACAGTGAAGTAATAAAAACTGATTTAGTTAATAAAATTTTGCATTTGTGCCCAGTACTGGTGTCAGAAGTGAAACTTCTTTGGCAAGATTCGAAGATACCAAAATCGTCGCCTTTCTCCGTGACGGAATTGCCATGACGCGACCTTGAAATTTTACTCTCAACGCGCCTAAAGAAGTTTCACTTCAAAAATATTATTTCATGTATTTAAGGGTAACTAGTATTGTTGTTTAAATAATCTAAAATTGAATGATTTTTAATTATTTTGAACTCAATGTGGAGAAACTTAGAATAGATAAATTTTGGGAAATTATTAAAATATAGTGTGAACTTAAACCTTATAGAGTTAAAAATCACAAATGTTAGTTTATGAGTTTTGATTCTTAAATTCTCAAATTCTCGAAAAATATTGTAAATAAAGTGTATAATAATTAATTAATATGATAAAATAATTTAATTTTATGTAACATATAGTTACCGAATATTAATAATAATAAGTAATAACTTTAGAATGTAATATACGGGAAGTCCGAAATAAACATTCAATATAGAAACGGTATGAAATAAAACGTCATGTTAACTATACTAATATAATAAAGCTGAAGAGTTTGTTTGTTTGAGCGCGCTAATCTTAGGAACTACTGGTCCGATTTGAAAAGTACTTTCAGTGTTAGATAGCCAGATATCGAGAAAGGCTATAGGCTATACAATCATCACGCAAAGACCAACAGGAGCGGAGCAAGTTGGGTAAAACCGCAGGGCACAACTAGTATTCAATATGGCGCCCATTAGAAAAAAATCATATTTTTGAGCGGGAAAATGAATTATTACTGTAAGAATGTCATAAATTAAAAACCTTATACATTCTTTTTTATTTAAAGTATTTGAGTACAGATAAAATTAAATAGGGTTTAGATTTTAAGATAATAATATATTTAGTAATAATCTTTCAGTTTAATGTACATTGGTTATACATTGTGCAGTTATATTTTTAACGTGATAACGTTTTTAAAATCGTTTTAGTCGGGCGACATGTTCAGAAACTTGTGTCACACCAAAACCTCACGAGCGCGATCGCAGGTATAACGAGAGAGAGACGGACCGATCTCCCGTCTCATCTCGAGCGCTGCCACCAATAAGACGTTATCACGTAAACATCTCGATCGTAAACCTACTTTACAAACAACCTATTTTTTTGTATTGTGTCTTTATTAATAATATTTTATTTTGTAAGTATTCTTATTTGAAATTTTTATTTTTTATCGTGAATGATTTCAACAGAACTGAATGTCGTCTACAAATGTATTTTATATTTTATTTATTTCTTTATAAAAAAAAACATATTTACTATGTCTCATACAAATGTACCGACACAACATTAAGTTGACTTATTTAAATTTTCTACTACAATTTATGTTGTAAGTGTATAAAATATAACTAAAATCATGGTTGTAAATATTTTGAGATTTAAGTGTGACTATGTGTAAAAATTAATAAATAATTGAATACATTTTGTTGTTTTATTGCTCTAGCAACATTGTTTATTTTACCACTATTATAATATTATTTTAGTATAGCCACCCCTAGGCTAGGGGTCTTGTGTTCATTAAAAAAGTCGGGCCATTAGCGTAGTTAATTAATTTCTACAAAAATAAATTCATGGATTAAAAAAAAAAATATTTCACAATGTTCGGGTTCGATTCCTGAACTTAGAACTAGTTTTTTATGTATGGACATTGGACATTATGTATATATGTCGTATATCGTAGATTTGCTAACAAAATCGTGAAACATTGACGATGTAACGATACGATACGATACAAACTAAGTTGGCATTTCATGAAATGCGACCATTTCATAAAATGATCAATCATTTCATGAAATGAGCTAATCTTCGATATTACCAAGACATTTAGGTACTATATCGGTTTCACTGATCGATTTTCTTTAGAGACAAGTAGGTGATCAGCCTTCTGTGTCCTGCCAGACCGAGACATTTTTTTTCTTCTTACCGGGAATCGAACCCAGGTCCCCTCGGATCTACGCCCACGCATTAACCACTGTACCATAATTGAAGACTTCATTATTATCCACCAATAATGTGCGAGGATGTGTATCGAGGAATGTGTTTGTCAATAACCAATAGTATCGCTTCAAACGTTAAACTCTTTCAACTACAAACTAAATGAAGCGATATGATTGGTTATTACCAAACACATCCCTCGCATTGTATTGGTGGAAAATCACCCCGGTTTTAATTATGTTATTGATTTGAAGACCTCTTGTAAGGAAGGAAAGTGGTCCGGGAGCCAGCAGCAGATTTTATGACCAAGTTCCTCTCAAGCGGTAATTAGTAAAATGCATCAAAGTATAGTATTATGAAGCCTCGTGAACGTCAGCTGGAGCTCGGTTGGGGGGAAGAGCGGTTGTAGCCTCCCGTATCAGCTGACGGTTTTTCCACCAAGATACAGCCAGCTGACATATATATTTATCCACAGTTACATATAAGCTATCATCAGGTAAATTTTTGTTTGAGAGGAAATAACGGAAAATAAATTTTTCTTTAAATTTAACTTTCATGTTCGAGACACCAGCTGACGTATAAAACACCATGTTGTAACCAGCTGACTATTTTTTTTCGTTGAGATATTGGGTTAGCTACAATTTGACAAATTTTTAGCTGAGAGGAAATGAATGAATGAATGTATTTTTTTTCCTATGTGCGTGGGAGGCTACAACCGCTCACCCCCCCAACCGAGCGCCAGCTGACGTTCACGAGGCTTTATAATACTATACTCTCATGCGTCTGACGAATTATCTCTTGAGAGGAAATAATGAACCAAATTTGCACCTGGCTCCCTAACTAAAGGTAAAAGAAACAACAATCATACTAAGTACTTTAGTATTTATTTTAGATAAAAACTTAAATTAGAAATACTTCATCAAAATTAAACGCGTACAAAAATATTGAGTCCCTTTTTATTATTAAAATGTATAATTGAAAACAAATCAATCATTTACGGTGGATTTTAATTACATGTTATGAAATGAAGAAAAAATATATGGACATACAAAAATAGTTATTACAAATAACCTTAATATTAAAAACATACAGATTTTATGCCAAAAAATCTTTTAAATTAGTTATCATATTAAGTTTTTACGTTTATGTACTGAAAAATAAAACTATCGTTACCTCCATAGACACTAAGTTCAAAATGAGTCATGTTTTATATCTAATTTGAGGTTATTTAATATAAAATAATAAATAATTTATGAACAAGATGCTGGCTTGTTGATTGCGACGCGGCACACTACAGCCTTCAAGTCTTTGATAGCTTCGTCTTGGACAGCTTGATCGAATTTCTGAAAAATATGAAAAAACATAAATATTAGGTATGGGAAATATATAGGTATATACCTACTTCCGTATGTCTATATTTCCGTGGTTGGTTTAATAATCCAGAGAGAAGAATATAAAAAAAAACTCTATTGCTTAATTATTATGACCGTCCGACCGACCGTTATGACATTTTAAATATTACAATACAAAATTAAAATGTTGTTTTCTCTAGATAACTAGGTAAATGGATATGTGAATATTAAAATTTCTGTAAAGTTTTGATACAAAATTTAAACGATGATGATAATATGATACATTATTCCAAAGAATACAATGTTGTGTTGACCGAAAGCGGCAATTTTTGCATTTTTCAACCGATTACAAAAAGGAGGAATTTCTCCATTTGACTGTATTTTTTTTGCGTTTGTTACCTCAGAACTTTCGACTGGGTGAACCGATTTTGATGATTATTTTATTCAAAATCCTAGTGCCTTCCGGTTTGGTTTTTGTTAAAAAAAATTTTTTGCATTTTTTTGTATTCTTTTTTTTACTTTTTATGGCAAAAGTACTCTTTTAATCCATTTATCAAGTAACTTACCTCGTTAATAACCACAGTAGGCACGAACGACAGAGGCCGTTGTACAGTATCCGATTTGTCTCCGTATGAAGCTAACAGGATGTCGCCTTGCTCCCCGCTCGCGCATTTCTTCAGTTTGTCCGATTCTGCTGACCTTTTCATTTGTTCTAGACACTGGAATAAAAAAAAAACAAAAATATTTATTACGTGACAATTATATTTACAATTTTACCAATCATTGGACATCCTTTTAAGCAAGAACAAGTGTGTATCTTTGTGTGTGTGTGTGTGTGTGTGTGTGTGTGTGTGAAATGGAATGTACAGGATGTTTGTTATAGAGATCTTTAAGCGTTTTTTATTTGCAAATTTTGTTTTTGAAGTTTTCTGAACTAGGTAGGTATGTGCACGACAATGTTTTTTTTATTTACAGGGGCTATATAAGATAACCAATGTTAATATATATAGGGTGTTAAGTTAAGACGGTCACACAAATTGGCAGAAATGATTTTTTTATTCATTTTTATTATGTACCTAGTTAATTGTAAGTAGTGAATTCAAATCAAATCATGATAGACATAGAATATGAGAGATATACAGAATAAAAGAAGTATGTGCTGAGCACACGTGTCAGAAGTGAAACTTCTTTGTCGAGATTCAAAGATGCCAAAATCGTCGCCTTTCTCCATGACGCGACCTTGAAATTTTACTCTCAACGCGCTTAAGAAGTTTCACTTCATAAATCGTATTAGTAAATTTATTGATAAAATATAATCTTACCGTGTCCAAAGATTTGTCAGGGTTGGCCTGTCCCATGAGGCAGATGACAAGCTCCATCTTGTCTGTGTCCGCGAGGCTCCGGTCTTTCAAGATGCAAGCTTGGACCTGGAAGAATTAATTAAAATAATAATTGACAAAAAGAACATCTTGTAGGTATTTGTTGTATATCTCAAATGTAATTTCTCATCTTAAGTTGTCATAAGCTAACTTGTGTACAAATATAGTTATTAAAAATAACCCATTAAAAAGTAGCCCTAAGTTAGAATACAATAAATCATCGTTTCGTATTGATTACTCGTTTCAATAGGTACCGCCTTACAATTTTTGTAAAATTTTTACACGAACCTAAAAGAAAAACTTTAACAGAGAAAATATTATAAAAGCAGAAAAATAGCCAGCTTTCTGACTTAAAAGCTGAAAGTCTTATAATATATTAGTTAAGTCTAAATAGTAAATAATTATTTAAACTATAATATTACCTTGTTCCCGTAACATTCATCATTCCCGTGGTGACAGATGAACTGCCATTTGCCGTTCACTTTGTCATGCTGGAACAACAAAAATCTAGTTTAATTTTTCGTAAGTTTATTTTACATAAATGTGTGTCAAATTAGGGGGAACAACTATGTGTTTAAGACTTAGGCAACTCTAAGTGGCATAGCTATCTAGTATTTAATATTAAAAACCTCGGCGAAATCGGTGTACATACATAAAAATATATACCGGCCGAATTGATAACCTTTTTTGTCGTCGGTTAAGTATTATTGATTATTCATGAACATTATAAACGTAGAAAATCAATAAAAAATAAAAATACTAAAATAGGTCTAGGTTCTAAAATTAATCTAGGTTGTTTTTCCTATAATATTTTGTTTATTACCTACTTATTAAACAATTAATTTTTATTTTTTGGCAAGATCGTCGAATAGTATTATTTTAACTCAAGATTAATAATAATAAATCAGCATCCCAATTAGCTACATTAGTCTTTTTTTGCATAAAATATCATATTATAAGTTATTGCTGAAAATGATGAACATTACATTACAACAACATTACATTTTGAATCTATCCGATACAGGGTTGCTACATCGGCGAACAAAAGAGAAGTGAAACTTCTTTGGCAAAATTCGAAGACCAATATTGTCGCTTGTCTTCATGACGCGACGGTATTGCCATGACGCGACCTTGAAATTTTACTCTCAACGCGCCTGAAGAAGTTTCACTTCAAGAATTTTTTTTCTTTAAAATAAATATTTTGTCTTACCGTACTCTTCCCGTAAGGCACGAGCTTAACTTTGACAGCTCCTCTCAACTCTCTCCACACGGGAGCCAGCTGGTTGGTGATGAATGACTTGCTGTCAGGGCAGAGGGACTCGTAGTACACTGCTATTTTCACCTGCAAATATTGTATAAAAAAGTTGTAAGGGTTCATAACCTATATTTAAACATAACTAGTTACTACTATGATTATGAGATTCATTAAATAGAAAGAAAAAACCTGTATTTGACATGATCGACCATTGTGTTACACAAAATAAATGCCTACAAACTTAAATTCCCCGTCCGCGGACTAGGGCCTTTAAAAAATAAGGTCATAAAGAAGTTTCACTTCTTACGTGTGTGCACTAGTACACGCACACATTTTTTTATATTGCGAACATTCCATTTCTCAAGTGCTAACTGCAAGTACAGTATGGAAGTCGTAATAAAGTCGAACATACGGGACCCTAATTTATGAAACAAAGGAATTGGACTCAGCTAAGTGACCTCGTTCCCAGGTGCGTGCGAAGGTTGCAAGATCGTTTTTAGGTGTTAGGGCTGGCAACTCATAGTTTTAGTTGTTAATTAAATCTATACTTCACTACATAGTATAAAACAAAGTAGTTTTCTCTGTCCCTATGTCCCTTTGTATCCTTGAATCTTTAAAACTACACAACGGATTTTGATGCGGTTTTTTTAAATAGATAGAGTGATTCAAGAGGAAGGTTTTAGTATATAATTTATTAGGTTTTAGACAAAGCGGGCGAAGCCGCGGGCGGTAAGCTATATCTATTATAAAGCTGAAAGTTTGTTAATCTAATAATCTCAGGAACTACTAGTCCGATTTGAAACATTATTACGGCGTTAGATAGCCCATTTATCGAGGAAGGCTATAGGCTATATATCTATACGATACGGCTATACGCTAAGACCAACAGGAGTGGATCACTGCGGGTTTAACAGGGCACAGCTTACAGTTACATATACCTACACTAGCTTTCCGCCCGCGGCTTCGCCCGCTTTGTCTAAAACCTAATAAATTATATACTAAAACCTTCCTCTTGAATCACTCTATCTATTCCAAAAAACCGCATCAAAATCCGTTGCGTAGTTTTAAAGATTTAAGCACACATAGGGTCATAGGGACAGAGAAAGCGACTTTGTTTAAATAATCTATGTAGTGATTTGAAAGTAATGGAGTCGCTTAGAATAACAAAATATTTTGTTACCATGGCAACTACCATATCCTACAAATTTAAAGTCCTTCTCGTTAATTTATTTGTTTATTATTTATACTGCAAATACAAGCTTGTTATCAGTAGGTAATTACTTTGTTGATTAGAAGAGGCGGTTTAATTTAACAAATTAAGGACCATAAAATTAGAATATCCATTCTTGAATAATAAAAGATAAAAAAAGAGCGTGTGTGTCAAAAGTGAAACTGCTTTTGCAAGATTCAAAGATACCAAAATCGCCGCCTTACGCCTGACGTGACGTTATTGCCATGACGCGATCTTGAAATTTTACTCTGAACGCGCCTAAAGAATTTTCTCTTCAACAGATTATAAAAAGTAATCGTGTCGAAAATTGACGTCAATTACTTCTTGGAACAGGCATCTTGCTTACTGGATAATTTGAGCTGCAGGTGTACATTCAATGCACGTTTTTTGCAATGTAAGCAAAGTAACAAACATATTTAAGCGAACTTTTATCAATATAGTCAGGTGATAGTATGTGTGTGTATTTAGTAATTGTTAATTTGTTAAACACATAAAATTGGGAATTTGAATGCAGAAATAAAAACCACAATCGAATTTGTTCATTTGAAACAAAACTAGTTCAAGTTTAAAAATAAAAAGTGAAGCTAAGAATTAAATCTAAGAAAAAAATAGTGAGGCTAAATTTAAGTTAAAATTTGTGTCTCAACATGTTTTCCTTTTATATACCTGATATAGAGACATATATTTTTTAAGATTATATAAAACATGATTTGATGATCCATGTATTCTAAATTCATATCGGAGGCAGCCCTATCAAAAATTTCCTAGATTTTTTGACCCACTCAAGATCTTGATCAACACGTTACTTTATGTTTTTTAAACGTGTATGTTCTCATTTATCTGGGTAATTACTGCAATTAAATTCAATTTAGATGTTTTAAAAATGAGATTTATGTGCATACCGATTTTTTATTAGCAGTGCGTGATCAACAAACATACATACAGACAATTCTAAATAAAAAGCTGTAGATAGACCAACACAACATTCGATCATCAAAAACGTACTAACGCACACACCATTAGATGTCAAAGTGAGATGGCATGATTCAACTATCGTGAGCGAAAAAGAGACTGAATTAAAATCTGGTCAATTAGCCACATTTCGTTGCACTCCTAGATCGGTAACAATCTATCTATACCTTTTTAGTTTTTAATTGTAATGTATAGTCAAACCCCAAAGCTCGGGCAATCCTAGGTTGGACTGGTCAAACCTCAGGTCTGGCATAATGACTTTGTCAAAGCCCAAATAAATGTAATATTTCTGCCTTTTACTAAACAATTTTCGTCAGTTGTTGTCAAGCTGAGGCATCTTATGCGCATGCGATGCCTATGCTAGTCAAAGAGACTGTTGCAGTCAAAGGGTGAAATTCGAATATTTTTCAAGGATTGCCCGATGGCTTTTACCAAACCTAAGATAAACATGAGATAAACAAGTCCTTCCGCGATAAGAGATTGTGTTTCGGGATTTGACTTTAACATATCTTATATATAAAAATGAATCGCAAAATGTGTTGGTAAGCGCATAACTCGAGAACGGCTGAACCGATTTCGATAATTCTTTTTTTATTATATTCCTTGAAGTACGAGGATGGTTTTTATGTAGAGAAAACGTAAATATGTACCACGGGCGAAGCCGGGGCGGACCGCTAGTATAATATACAAATGACTTTAAATTACTGCAATCCCTTCTCAACATTGTAGGGGCTTGTTATGTGCGGGTGTAATGAAAGATGAATAACTACGCAAAGGTTATATTTCATTAATTACATATATATATTCGTATGTAATTAATATTCGACCTAATGCGACCAACCCGCGTCCCGACAAGCCCTTAACTGTTCATGCATAGCGCACGAACTGTTTATATACGAGTTACCGTTTGAACCTATGGTGGGAACTTTCTTAGTAGGTACTAACTACACTTGAAATATTTCGGTAACTCGTAAATTGGCTTGTCGTCGCTACATCATTCCCCCCTTAAAATAAAAAAGGTATACAAGTAAAAAAATCTTACAATAAAATTAAACAATAAACAAAGGGGTATATATAAAATGTCGCTATATAAGGTTACAAAATGATTACAATATAAAGTATAAAAAATGTTCACAATATAAATCAATCATAACGTATACAAGTGGTTAAAAGTTAACACCTAATTTCGTTAAACTATTTATGTTATTATAAAAACTTGGTTGGGTCTTCTAAGTGGCGTGCGATAATTGTTACACGTCATCTAACACTTAGTAACATTAACATTTCAAATCCCAATACGTTCTTTACACTTGTATCGTTTAATATTACAAAGGCTACTACTATACACTCATAAGCCATAAATCAAAAGTACTTAAATTTCTAAGTAGTAAACATTTCAATCAATACTTAACACAAACAAATTTGAAATACCATACTTAAAAGTTAAAACGTTAAACAATGAACTCGTTTCAAAATTACTTAAGTTCTATTATTTATTAAATACGATGTGTTGATTACTAAGTATTTATTATACATTTCTATGAAGTCTTACGTGCTGGCCACGGACAATTCGCTATAGCGAAAATTCGCGCGGCGCGACTGGCGGCGCGTCTTGCGAATGAATCAAATGTATGGAAATGTACTGGGCATGCCACGCGCAGCGGCGACCAGCGAGACGACCGGCGAATTTCCCCGAGCGAATCGCGCGGCACGACTAGCGATCGAAACAAATGTATGAGTTATTACGGCGCAGGCCACGGAGTCGAGCGGCAGACGCGGCGACTACTCCCGGAGCGAACTTAATTTAAAATAGTTTGTTTTTTTTTCGCGAAAATGGAGACGGAAGCTTTTATTGCAGAAATTCTAGCTAGACCAGCTATTTGGAAGTCTAGCCACCCGCAACATAATTTTTCATCATGCCTATATTTTTCATATTTTTGGTGGAATTCTCCGTCTGTAACACGATTTCTATTTAATTCGTGTACTCCACTATATCTTCCAAACATTAAATCTTGAGCAAAAAAGCTGCTACTCTCCAAACAACGTCGAGTTAACTTTGATAAAGCCATCTCGTCTCCTCGTCTACACTGGTCGCGGCG
>CAJQZN010027051.1:0-10087 GCA_907164685.1 Colias eurytheme
TGTTCTAGAATTAGATTTATATCGTTGCGCTGTCATATACTTAAAAAGTGTCGATGATAACATTTTATTTGTACCTTTATTCTAGTACATTTATCAATACACAATATAATAATGTTTGTTTGTTAAACGAAATTCATTTCTTAAACATCGAACATTTCGTTGCAAGTGTACATTAAAAAGTACATCCATTTTAGTGCAGTGTAATTGTCATACTTCAGTACCACTTTAATACAAACTACTTCATTCCGATTGTTAAGCAATTCAACTCCCGTTTCTTCGCGAAACTTGTAATTTTAATCAAAACGTATGCAAATTGGTCTGGACGGCTGCCAGGAAAAGTATTGCAACTTCTTGTTTCTTGAAATATAACTCCGCTCATAATTTCTATTGGCGCAGCGTCAAGTCGCGATCATCAAACTATCATAGCATCTTTCATAGCCTCGCTTATTGCTAATAACAATTGAATAAGCGAATTTGATAGCATTTTCATCGACGAGCTATTTACAACCATATTTTCTAAGTCATACGTCTTGAAATCATTTGAGGGGTCGGAAGAAAATATGAACGTACTTTACGAGGTATAAAGTTGGTCATAACTCCGTTGTTGTTCTTGATAGCGATAGGAAAGGCGTCTTTGAAACAATATTATACAAGTGATCGCAGTTATCTTATCCAATTACTATATGGATAATCAGGTTATAAAATATCGTACTTTGTGATATCGTTTCGTGATATTAAGTAAAATATTAAAAACAGAAATGCTCGCTTTTTCTTTAATCGAACGAAATACAATGGAAAGAAGATTAACAAAGAGATGTTCTAGGATATTTTTACGATGGTTAATTTACTCTTATAGGTATACACTTGACATAATTTGTACCTAGAATTGTAAATATTCATATTGTTTAACACCCACAAAGCATAAGGTGTTGTATTCCTATCACAATAAATAAAAACAATTTAAACTTTCCCACACAACCTATAAAAAGTTCAAACTATAATCATACCTTTTATAGCGGTCGTACAATCGTCTCGCGTGTTTTACAGTCAGAAATAAATTCCTTAAGAAATCTACCGGACTCATGTTTTACAGTAAAGAGGTGAATAAAAGTTTTGTTCAAAACCATTTCGACCTCAACACAATCACTCAGCACTCAGATCGACCAAGCTTGTAACAATAGAAACGCAATCGTATTTTCCAATATGTACGATGTAGACAATAAAACCGGTTTTTACCGTTACCTATAGGCACTATTATTTATTCACAATCTTTCTCGATTTCTAGCGGTTTTCAGCGATGCAGGAGCATTAAATATTCCAGCGAAGGTTGGAAATAAAATGCTGTAGACATTACTCCGATTCCATTAGATATTTATGTGTCTAAATGATGAACGCTGCGCTGTAAGCGCTTTAGTCAGATCACCTGTTAAATTAAGGTAGTTAGAATGTCATAAGTAAGAGATACCTAAACAATAAAGTCAGCGACACCTACCTACTTCGAACCCGTTTGCTTTGAATTATAAAACCTTATATTATCTATTTATCTATTAAGGGAAGTTTCTTAGAACTAAACCAAAAAAACTGTGGATACTGTGGACAAAATGAAAACTTTAACAAATAATATATTTTACTTCATATAAATTTTAGAAAAAAAAATACAAACTTAATTGATATTCTTTTTGAATTTCTAATGCATGCTTATTTATAAATTCTTTACACACGTAGTTTATTTTTGCATCTTGCACGAAGAAAGACTTAATACGATTATGACCCTATTTTTGCACTCCAGCTTGCATAAATAGACATAAAGTAGGCGTCGAGACGTTGCAAAAAATACATCTAAGCTATAAGTAGGTGTTTTTATGTAGGAAAAGTTTGCACCTACTTATAACTGGCCCTTTGTCGTAGAGCTAACACCTTACTGTATGTACAGTATGTTTAGATTGTAACAATTTGAGGAATATTATAATACATTATAATTGTAATCGTATGTCGTAGTATATCAACTACTATGCTAAATAACGTGCAGTCGAGACGTTGAAATTCATAAACGACCTGACTAGTTGTCCTTTAGTCATTCAACTAAATGTCGTCATTCAATTAACGCGTTAGTCATTAAATCAAATAGCAGATTCAAACAGATGGCATATCGTATTTATGTATGAAAACGAGGTACTTAAACTATGTACTTATACCTACACTAGTTTAAGAGAGAGCATGAAAAATTTTCATGCTCTTTATTCTATACTAAACATGAAACCGCACGCTTTAATCCAGTTCTAAAAACTCCTTTTAGTCCACTTGTTTAACAACTCAATAGCGAAAGACTTAACGGTGTAAATTGGAATTCCAAATAGCAAAGACGCCGTGAAGAACGGTTAGTATTCATACGAGCTTATCTCACACCAACAGGACGCCAAGTTTTGAATATACATGAAGTTGGGAAATTTTAACCCACTTATGGGTAGCCCGGACAAGTTTACACGTTCATATGCATAATATAGTAAATTGTAAGATTGTCATCGTTCAAAGTTTGAGCGTTTTATTGTTTTCAACATTGGGAACAAGTTTTTTAGTATGATTTATTTGGAATATGGTTGAGTAGTTTTGTTTTGTTGCACAATTGGTATTTTTTACACTATTATTGGGAATTTTCATATTATAATTCGCATAAAATCTTTATTCCTATTCCATTTCCTATTAAAAATTAATACTGTAAGTATTAGGTACCATAGGTTATAATTTATGCTCTATGGCGTAACTTAGGAGAGGCCTATGTCCCACCCTTGGACGGAAAAATGCTGAAGAGAGAGAGAGAGGTTAATTTATTCCGTGATCGTTTATCGTTTATAGCTTTATTTTTATTATAATTTGTATACCTAAAAGCTATTTTAGTTATTTTTATAGTTGAGTAAAAGCAGTTATTGTGCTCAAATGCTACAAATTTTTAAAATATCTTTCAATACGTTTACATTTTTAACTAACTTCTGAATCAATTTTGTCAGAATCAGATTTCAGTATATCATATTTTATTGGAGAATTATTACATAGCGAATAGTAGGTTAAATAATGTATTTGTAGCTACGTGTGTAGTTTTATAGCCACTTTCGTTTACTTATTACCTTCGATATATTACATACTCGTGATTCTGCCTTGTGTTCTATAAAATATTTTATGAAAAACTTCTGTCCATAAAAAGGAGATTGTTTGGAAGGTTTTCAATCCGCAACTCGTAAGAAAAAGAAAGTGTATTAAAATGTAGATTAAAAATTATTCATTATATTAATTAATAATCTACAGTACATACTTTTTAAAAAGATTACATTCAGTCTTTATTTCATCTACTCCAACGAAATACTTACGACGTATCTAAAATCTGTTTATTGTTATAGTTTTCTTTTCAAACACGTCTTATTCAATTAATCTAGAAATTGAAACATAAGGCAAAATTGATACCTACCTCGCAAATATCTATTTCATCAACATATTTTATGCTGTGAGTAATCATTAAGCTATTGCATAGCTTCTATCGCGGGCCTTGAGCGCGGGGACCGAATCCAGAAATTCCGTAACGAAAAAAACCTCACGCTCCCCACTCCGACGGGCACGGAGGTGTGGCTTGAAAGCATTGCATGCAATATCTTTACCGCGGCAGTCCCCAAGTGCTTCACGTATTTTTATTTTAATCAAAAGCATACAGATTAATTACTTTAAAACAGTGATAACTCGATAAAGCTCATCCGTATCGTAAAAGGCACATTAAAATGCCTTTCCTCAGAACTCAGATAGGGTAATCTTTTGGCAGGGTTCCGTCCCGACTGCAGTAAAGCTAGGCTTTATCGCTCTCAAGCTGTTGTACGAAGTACAATGTACTGTGAACATAGATATAAGTACTTGCATTATTGTTTGTTTCGACGTCTACTTATAGTATTTGTGAGAGATTAATTAGAGTAGAGAGTAGTAGTTTCTAGAGTAGAAAGTAGTAGTAGAGTAGAGAGTAGCAGTAGAGTAGTGTCGTAAGAGAGTGGATTAGAATTTTTGGAAACGTGAAGTGAACCATTGATATTCTAGATAAACTAGGAGATCATCGCAGTCCTTTTATGCGACCACTTTAAGTAGTCGTAGCGTTAATAGATTCCATCTTTTTCTGATACATATTATACAATATATGTAAATGTACCACATTAGTATATTCTATGTTTATTTGTAGTAGAGTCTGTAAAAGAAGAACCTTATGTTTTTAACAGTTGACATAATAAAGGCTCTTTTTACGCTCCCCGTGTTTCAGGCAACACTGCGGTTGATAAATTGTCCTAAAGCTTTCCTTGCTATTATTGTTTTGGGGTTTATTTGAGTTATAGAGGTGACAAAGTATCATTTATCAATTCATATAAAAAATCATTCTCATGTGGCGTCCGTCTATAATAATTATCTACTTCTTTCCATTTTCACAATAAGCAAATGAATACAATCTAGACTAATATTATAAAGCTGAAGATTTTGTTTGTTTGTTTGTTTGAACGCGCTAATCTCAGGAACTACTGGTCAGATTTGAATAATTCTTTCGGTGTTAGATAGCCCATGTATTGAGGAAGACTATAGGCTATATTATATCATCACGCTAAGACCAACAGGAGCAGAGCAATACGGGTGAAACTGCGGGGAACAGCCAGTATTACATAAACCTCCTCCGTCGAATCGAATATATTTTTCTCAATTTCCTACAAACAATTTTGCATTAATTGCCCTTATATTAGTAAGTTATCATTGCATTAATATACCATATTTCCACATCATAAATAAACATTTCTCACAGATCAAATAGCCTTGTAATGTAAAGCCTTGCCATGAATACTGAGCAATGATAGTAAGTAATAACTAATAACGAATGCGTATGATATGAGTTTATACTTTATAGATATCTATGTGAGTATGAACACAGCCTTAGGGCAGCTTGTTGCGTAGGGCTTAGTTAACGTAGGGCTTGTTCACAATGAAAACTGTAATGAGACGCTAATCATAGTTCTTCTTGATTGAGAATGATTTACATGAACTTCATTCACGTGGTTATATCGCGATATCTGTTTTTCTTGATGATACAAAACAGAAAAGCAAAGGAATTGATTTAATGTCAATAATAATTAATAATCCAATAAAGGGAATAAGCTCCTAAAATAAAATATTCGAATAAAAGATTAAATCTACGTACTAATTCAACTAATATACTTGAAATCTATAATTATTGATTGATTGGATGTACAAATAAAAGAGCAAAATAAGTGGCCAATTACTCGCTTTTATAAGCACAGTTTCACAAATCAACACGCTGAAAATTTCAAATAAATTCACATACAAAAAATACTTTTGCACGAGAAATATATTGTGTTGAATTAAATAAAACTCGGTTATATTAAGTAAGTTAGTAGGGAAATTCAATCTTTCCGTATAATGTAGCTACTGAAATTTACATTCAATCTCGAAGGCACATTCAAAAACCCTTTCCTCTACATTAGAAATTGCTTCGGAAGCAATAAAAATAACAATGTCATACATTACCTTAAGACTAGAATAAGGAATTCGAGAAAGCGGCGTCTTTGAATCGCTTTAGAGACGCTGAGACGTTTAAATAAAGAGATGAATTGTATTTAAATAAACTAGCTTTTGTATGCTAAAGATTTGTGTGTGAAAACTTTCAAGTTTCACATATTATATCAATAGAAACTACTGTATATCCGGGAGTAAAAAATAAATAGAAATGTCTGTATTCAGCAACGTTCAATAAAATTAATAACTTTATGAAGTCTCAGTCAATCTGAAACATCCCAATTCCTTAGATTCCTATTAGGGACCTTACGTAATACGTCATCATCGTTGTAGAATGTCCATCTTAGACCACATCTCAGCTCAACATCAGGCGAGATTGTAGTCAAGCTCTTCCCTATCGTCAATAAAAAAAAATAAAAAAAAACTAATCCTTTTTTATAAGACGCACGATCACGCCCCTAACAATATTAGGAATGTTATTAATTTAAAGAGGCGTCATTCAAAAGTTTGTTAAGAAAACACACTGGGTATAAAAGCCAAACAGTTTAAAACACACTTTTCGCGCTGTTTGTTACAATGAAGGAATAAATTTGCAATGTTTTAGTTCTGAAATACAGTGAAATACGTTTTTCTTCTTTTTCAAATCAATTAATTGGAACCAACAGTGCATTTTTACTCCCTTTGTAATACAGTAAACTTCAGTTTTACATTGTTTATATAGTTTTCAAACAGTGCAATCATTTGTGTAGTCCATACATTGCCCTGTTCCGAAGTATCATTGAATTTCACGGAAACGTTCAGACATTTTCTGTTCAGAGAAAGGACTGTGTTCCTTTTGTTCCTGAACGGTACACTTCTGTTTTGATATAGACTTTTAGTTTTTACTGACTTGAAAAAAAAGAAAGTTCCCAATTCTATTGACACTGTCAGACATGTGTACAGACATTAGCATTGTAGAGATACTCTCTAATTATTTGATTTTAATTGCTAGCGCTTGGTTATAAAAGACGAATAACAGCAAAACAAGAGAAAATACTCATCTACGATGACTTTATGGCAAATTGTTATGGACATACATTAAATTGTTTAAATAGTATTTTTCCACATTGTTCACTAAATATATCACAAGAATACAAAAAATTATTTGAGAAAATTTAGATATCTATATGAGGCAATGCTGACGTATTCAATATTACAACTTAACCAACCTGAAACATCCATTCAATTTTCTCCATTCCCGTTTACATAAAATGAAAAATATTAACAAAAGGTTTCCAAACCCCAGTATTAAATATGTTTATTTCGCTTGACTATTTAGTAGAAAAAACATAGCGCTAGTGTAAAATGTCTGACTCCATTTATGTGATGAATATTTATGTACAGTCTGCATAATATTTTTATAAAATAACCTAGCTTACAAATAAAACGTATGCGGATAAAACTAGTTTATGCTTTAGAATATTTTTTCCTTTGTTTTTACTGAATATGTTTGGTATAGGAGTTTTGTATTATAGTTAACCAATTTGTGTAATAATCGTTGTATAGTGCAGTTATGAATAGGAATTGTACAGTTGGATTATACGTCATTACCATATAACTTCTTTTGTAAAAGTTGTTGTATTCTCTTTGTTACATTTTGTATTTTTACAAGCATGCAACTTTAATATTTTGCATATTGTTTAATCCACAAATTATATCCGAGATAAAGATAATTTCGTTTTTAGTAAATAAATTATGAATATATGAATCTGAATTTGAAAATGATAGAGATGATACTTATTATAGGTTACTAGCTTTCCGCCCGCGGCTTCGCCCGCGTTTTCAAAGAAAAACCCGTTCCCGTAGGATTTCCGGGATAAAACCTATCCTATGTCCTTTCTCCAGTATCAAAATATCTCTATACCAAATTTCATGCAAATTGGTTCAGTAGTTAAGGCGTGATTGAGTAACAGACAGGCAGACAGAGTTACTTTCGCATTTATAATATTAGTATGGATTTAAACATCAAGATTGTTAAAGCCTGTCAAATAAAAAAATTGCTGTATGGTCTAAGATCCGAACATAAGGCGAAATTCAACGACGTGATAATAGAATGAGACCAATTTTATAATTAATTTAGTCTATTAAAAAATGTATTAAAAATGGGTTGACTGGGAAAATCCTGGACAGGACATTTTTAATGAATTTAAAAAAAAAACATTTTTTTTTAATTAATTGCAGTATCAAGATAATAAAAAAAATATATAATAGACTTAAAGTATGAAACCTACAGAATGTGCAGTCATAGTTTTCTAATATTTACCGGGACAAACGGTTAGGTTGGCAGGTATAAACAGGTATGTCGGTACCTGCAGTTACTTTCACTTGATAGGATGATGAAAAAAAAAATTATGTCAGCACTGTTTTATTACAAAATTGTTTTATTATCTCGAAACTGCAATTAATAAAAAATAAAAATAAATAAAAAAAATTTAATTCATTAAAAATGTCCTGTCCAGGATTTTCCCAGTCAACCCATTTTTAATACATTTTTTAATAGACTAAATTAATTATAAAATTGGTCTTATTCTATTATCACGCCGTTGAATTTCGCCTTATGTTCGGATCCTAGACCAGTAGGAAAACCGTAAGGAAAACAATTTGCTCTACTAAATAAAGCTTTTTTTTAACAAATAAAATATTTGTTTATTGCAGTCTTAGGTTTATCTAATGCAAATTATCTACCTAGGTTGCATATAATAATATAATGATCATTAATCATTCTTTATTTTTTCAATAGCTCTAGTTTTATACTATTTACATAAATGATAAAAGTAAAAAACTATACACCTACTCTGTGGTAAAAATAATATGACGTCACAGATTATACAAAAGCCATCGAAGCGAGATGCAGGTCACTATAATCAATACTTCTTTATTTTATTTTCACAGCTAGAATATTTTATAGAGAAAATACGTAGGCAAGTCTTGGAAAATATAATATACATAAGCATTGCGTTGATGTAAGCGATAGTAAATCCTGCATTTTTAATGAGCACGTGGGCGTTTGTTAGTAAGCTTAAATATTAGACTTCACCGTGGATTAGTGAAATATTAATTACTAGCTTCCGCCCACGACTTTGTACGTGCATCCCCGTTTTTCCCCGTTCCCGCAAGACTTTCGAGAAATCTTTTCTTAGCGGATGCCTACGTCCTAACATCTACCTGCATGCCAAATTTCAGCCCGATACGTCCAGTGGTTTGGGCTGTGCGTTGATAGATCACTATATCAGTCACCTTTGAGTTTTATATATATATATATATATAGATTTAGCGAAAATTTGAGAATACCTTTGCTGCAGCAATATGAATTAAAAAATCTGTATTTTGGTGATGGCCTGACCTGATGACCAATAATATGTGTTATATTCAAGTCTTTTTAAAAACATCCGTGTCTATCTGTTGTTGTATGACATACCTTCGAATGAAATGCACTAATATTAAACCTATAATATTTTAAATCTATAGGTATCTACATACCTTTCCGTACTCTGGAATATGTTTGATGGAATTAGAAGCATTCGTTTCGAAGATATTCAGTTCTAAATTTCAACCAATAACGTACTTAGGATATTTGTAATTTCACCAGCATTTTTCAAATCCTTTTTTGAGGTTTGTTGAATCGATTGTATAATCATACACTTGAAATATACATTTTGAATGCAATATTTGCAAAGTATGTAAGTAAATAAATATCATCATCATCATCATCATCAATACATATAATAAAATCGTAGAAAAGTGATGTCTGTACAATGAAAATATAAAAAAAAAACTTAGCAGGTGTTATTATTAAATCGATCCTGAACCCAAAACTGTAGTTAAAAAAATTTTTGTCTGTTTGTCTGTTTGTCTGTATGTTCGTGCACGCTAATCTCAGAAACGGCTTATCCGATTTAGATGCGGTTTTCACTAATATATTGTGGTAAGCTTCACTTAACATTTAGTGTTTATTTCATGTCAATCGGTTCATAAATAAAATAGTTATGACCATTTAAGTAATCACGGCGAACATTTGCTAAGGCATTCTATATACATGAATAACTTACATGAATAACTTTATTACGTAAATTATACGCTAAAGTTATTCCTTGACATGTCCAGATGATCATATCGAAAGTACCGTGGGGTGGGGGGGGGGTTTAGCTGAGGGGGTAGTAGGGGGATCAAAGGACCTTTATTTCGATTTTTGCTCATAAGTCTAAAACCTGCACAAATAGCATTATGGTTACTTCTAGGTAAATTTTCTACATAAAATGTCTTTTAAATTATGTCGTAGGTATTATATTTTTAACCCCCAACGCAAAAAGAGGGGTGTTACGTCCGCTATGTGTGTTTGCGTGTCCGTCTGTGCAACCGTAGCTCGCTAACGGGTAAAACGAATTAGATGCGTTTTTTTTGTTACATTAGTTGTTCTTAGGTATAGTGTATCAAAATCGGTTCATCCATTTATTATATATAGGGGTAAAAGTGGGAATGGAAAAAATGAATGTTGTCAGTTATA
>CAJQZN010027052.1:0-51300 GCA_907164685.1 Colias eurytheme
ATTCCAAGGAATGCCGCGGCGCGCCATTGCATCCCGCGAGGCGTATGGGTCACTTTGGGGTCGAGGAATTATGATTGCTAGCTAGTTGAAATAAGGTTGAAACTTATGCAGCATTAGTGGGGCTTTTAGCAGGATGCCACGGCATGCCACTGAATGCCGCGGGATCACGCAGCACGCCGCGGGATGCCACTGCACGCCGCGGGATACCATTGCACGCCGCGGGATGCTCTGCCGTGCCTTGGCGTGCCGTGCCGGCAGTGGGCGCCGGCCCTTATGGTCTAAGATCCGAACATAGGTCGACCTTCACCGGCGTGATAATAGAATGAGACCAATTTTATAATAGATAAAAGTGTATTAAAAAATGTATTGAAAATGGGTTGACTGGGAAAATCCTGGACAGGACATTTTTAATGATTAAAAAAAAAAAACATTTTTTTTATTAATTGCAGTTTCGAGATTATAATTAATAAAAAATGAAAATAAAAGATTTTTTAATAATTAATTAAAAAATGTCCTGTCCAGGATTTTCCCAGTCAACCCATTTTCAATACATTTTTTAATACACTAAATTTATTATAAAATTGGTCTCATTCTATTATCACGCCGGTGAAGGAGCCATGTTCGGATCTTAGACCAATAGCACTGAATAATTTGAACAACCATATTATCACCTTCAAACACCACACATTATATACTTCATACTATGATAGGTTTATGATCGTTCTATCTCTTTTTTCATCAAGAAAAAGACAGAGATAGCCAACTATCACCTTGACACATCATATATAATACTAGCTTTCCACCCGCAGCTTCGCCCGCGCAGTCAAAGAAAAACCCGCATAGTTCCCGTTCCCGTGGGATTTCCAGGATAAAACCTATCCTATTTCCCGGGGTAAAAAGTAGCCTATGTCCTTTCTCGGGTATCAAAATATCTCTGTACCAAATTTCATGCAAATTGGTTCAGTAGTTAAGGCGTGATTGAGTAATAGACAGACAGACAGAGTTACTTTCGCATTTATAATATTAGTATGGATACAACAAATAAACGAATAGTCCACACAATGTAATAAACACTGTGATATATATCCCTGTCTCTTCGCTATCAGCAATTCCAAAAGACAAATTAACGCAGCGTTGCGCACGCGACGCTTTCCGGTTAACAAGATGATGTTTTTAAATGACATTAATAAAAATAATTAAATACTTCGTACAAGTGCCGAGTGCATTGATGTTATTACTGTTAACTTGTTTCGACAAAGAAATTACGGCTATTCGAATATAGAATCTTTAGTAGATAGTTTCGTTAGAAATAATTTACATAAAACAATAATTTACATTTTGTAGGATTTAAAAAGTAATCTATTTCGTCCTATACAAGTTTTTAGACTGAAATTGGCGCCGACCACACTTATTGTAAAATATTTGAGACGTCTAGTTAAAATATTTCATGATTAATACATTTTGAATGAGTTTTTATGCACTATGGTATCTCAGGTACCTACCTACTTCTTAATATCAACTTATTCAATACATTATTTCAATGCGTATTCTGGCATCATTAAAAAATAGTCGCTGTTATTTCGAATTCTCGTTCAACATTCGTATACTTTACTAGTTAAAATTAATAAAAGTCACAATAATTACGATGTTTCGATAAATTCACATTAAAAGGTTAAAACATCCGTATTGTTGCGTGAAGCTATAGTTTTCAAATAATTCATAAAATACATTGAAACCGGATAGTTAACGGTCGCGTCAAAATTGAAACTTATAATCCCGTGACAGGCGCACGTGATTGTCAAATAAAAAAAGTTGCCACCATTAAAAAATTAAGTGTGAAAAAGCAAACCGTGACCTATAAAATGGCGGGCAAAAAATGTTTTGGTATTACACTCAATGTAAATAACGGGTCTCGTGATTAATCGTAGTTAATAAACTTTTAATTAAGGTAACAATTATTGAACATTATATCGAAATTGGTCAGAAAGGTTAGTGTGATATTAACGTTTTTATTTACGTACTTGCCTCGCCTGTTGCAATGCATGGAAATATCTTTGATTTAATGTTCTGTGAAAGCGGGCGGTTTCTTTTTTACACACTTTAATTTGATTCAATTGAAAGAAAGTCCGCATTTACTTAAATTACACAAGTAAAAATGCAATCAAATCTACTCTTAATCTTCATCTTCATCTACGTATTTGCATGGTTACCTAGACCTTTTAACGACTTCATAAGTCTTTACGCAGAAATGGTTTAAAAGCTTTGATAAGCATGCTTAATATTGTAATTAAAAACTTAGATTATCAGCAGTTTAACCCGGTCAACACTGTAGCAAGCTCTTACCTTAGTATTCAATTTGATGCTCGATCACAGAATAATAACTACCTAGTAGGCTCGATATTAGAGGGTACCCAACTTTCCATCCTAATGAAAGATATTTGTCACTTTTTCACGCAAACACTACTGAACTGATTATATAATGAAATTTGGTATGAAGGTAAATGAAGACCCAGAATATGTAATAGGTACATAAGCTTCTTTTTATTCCGTCAATCGAACAGGAACGGGAACTATGCGGGATTTTCTTTGAAAACGCGGATGAAACCGCGAGCGGAAATCTAGTATAGTCCTAACATAAAAATACAGTAAAACCAGGTAAAAATATCATGGGTCTTCATTTATGCAATTTATTTGAAATAATTTATTCTTATTGTATAAAAATTAAACTTTTTCAATGTAACGTTTAATCGTCTTGTCTAATACTTCACCCATCTTCAACTACCTATATCTCCGTACGAAATTTTATCATGATGAGTTCTCGATTTCGAGACTCATCGAGTTAAGTATTTTTATATGTTTATAATCAAAACACATTCCCACATAATCATTTATCTCAGGCATAAAAATATACATATGAACCGAACAGCGATATCTGGATATCATAATTAAGTCTCATGGCGTGTTCAAATTAAATTATGTCGAAAATGAAACGTTAGTGGGCCATAAATTGCGATGCGCAGGCGCCTCTGTTACGCTCAGCTGATGTATCGGCTACACCTATTGGTTACATATTGTATAAGAACAAGTGTTAAGAGACTAGCGGGATATTAATCAGATGAAAATAATTGAAGGAAGTATTAGATAAGCAATCTGAAAACAATGATTGATACCGGAGTATAAATAATTATAGGCTAGGAGAAATAAAATCAACAAAAAGCTTATGAACTCGATAATTAGTGTTGCCAGTTGAAAAAAATGTTGTGTGGTTTTAGAAACCACGGTAAAAGTGAAACTGTTCGAACGGTTTCGAACACTGCTTTGTGTAGCGCATGTCGCGTGACGGTCGGCTGCCGAGTAGGTATACCTACATGCCGCGATACACGCGACATGCGCTACACAGACCAAAAAGTTTGAGACGATGTAATAAAAGTTTCACTTTAAAAATAGATATAAGAACAATTGATAGTCAATTAATACATACACATAATATCATGATTGCTGTATTTATTAAACTGAATTATTTGAAGCCTAATAAAAAACTATTTAGGAAACTAAATTAATACATAAGTTATAATGTTAATAAACACACACACATACTTTATGATGCCTTTAAAGATACTTTGAAATATATTTTAAAAACAATATTATTTAAAAAATCGCGACTCTCATGACTTGTACCACACGTCTTGAAGTACAATTTAATCTGCACCGTTTCCATTGAACAAGTTTGTTTGTTTGTTTTTGTCTCGAATCGATACGCCTGCACCGGGTTAACTGATCGGAATGCTTTGGTACTACATTATTACTTAAAGTACGGGTTTTTTTATTATTTAACTTGATGTATTTTGATTCAAAGGAACGGTTGCTCTTTCTTCTATCATTCTTTTAGAAATTAAATTCGTGTAAATTAGTTTTAAATTCTGATTATTAAAACCAATTTACGCGAGTTAAATCTTTTCGACAAAATCACAAGAAAGAACTACAATATCTTTAAAATTATCTGTCAATTTTATTATTATTTAGCAATTGATCTGCATAAATACAATTTAACCCCAATATAAGTTATGTAGATACTTGTCTCAATTAAAAACGTGTATTACACCACTCTTACTTGTTTACATTTAATATTTAAGTGTCTTACTTTCACTATAATTCTGTAATTATAATTAGCTCTAAATGTCACATTAAGGGTCAACGCTCATTGAGATGCTATGCGATCGCAAAGTATCTATGTAAAAAATATAAAGCTATATGTAGGTATGTATAGAATATGAATTATGACATAGTAACGATGTATTATAAAAAATAAACTATATTTCGATTTTATAGGTACCTAAAGTGTATGGATTTTGATGAATTTTTCTAACTTGATAAGTATCATTTAGAAAAAGGACTTATGAGGATTTATATTACTCTATATGCTCAATATATTCTCCATTTTTCCCTCCAATAAAATCCAAACTTTATCACAAACCGTCAAGTAACTTACCTGTTTTACATGCCTCAAGAGCCGCCAACTAATTTGCACTTTTAATTCTTCGAAGCATCAAACCATACTAACTGCCCATACATACTCTACACAAATAGGCCGCTACATATCGCCGATCTTAATTCCCTACAAATTCATTATTCGCGCCGTGGCTTATCAGTTATCAGTAATAGGGCCTTTGACACTAGGTGTAGCCGCCTGGCCCAATCAGATACGAACCTTCCGCGTAAGCTGAGCGCTTTATGTCCTAGAGCTTTGTGACACACTGCTGGTAAGAATGGAGAGCCAAAGTAGCGGATAAAGCAAGTCGTATTATGACGTCATAACTCATATGTAAGTGAAAGGTTGTATTAGTATTGAAAATGCATATTTTTTTATAAAAATCTTAAAAATACATGTATTTTTTATCACTTAAAAATTAACAATTAATTATCCTATCATTGTTTTCTGTCTGCTCTGACTGTTTAGATTCCCATAAAATTCTAATCGGTGGAGAATGTTCATTGCTATTATAAGTGAAAGTAGATGCAGGAAAATCGAAAATATTCAACTATTAAGCATTTACATTCCCAAACCGTAACCGACCTTTTCAAAAAGGAAAACTTCTAAATTCTAAGCTCTTTTTAACCCTTTATTACTACAAATATATATTATATACACATTTTCTATAAATCTATATCTATATATCTAATTTCCATATGCAATCATTGTATAGGCACTATTTTACAGATTACTTACTACCCAATTTCCCACATATTACACAGTATTCATACACAAACTGCTTCCCATTCGTTTCACCAATGTGTCCCAAACACGTCCACAGTCAAACAATTAACATTCGCCGATCGCAACAAGATGCACTAATATAGCAGAAACACTTCATTAGCGGCGCCTTTACATGTAAGCAATTATACATTAAATACTCCTGTATAATCACTTCTTTTTAACTCGTGAAGGACTAGAACAATTATTACATTAAAATATAGGTAGGTACTCCTTTAGTTTAGTCACTTCTTTTTACCTCGTGTAATACAAGAAAGGCTTCGATTGTATGGTTTTGATGATTTGATTTGGAAATTTATTTATTCGCAACATACGTATTATAATATTAATTAGTATGTAATAATATGTTTTGGACAGGTTTATCAATTAAGGCTTAAAATATTTATTTCATTGTACCTAATTAAAAATCATCTCAAATAAAGTTGCCAGTCATTTGTTTTACTTTAGCAGTACCCAAAAAATGAGCGAACTTATATTTCAAGTTTTCAAGAAAAGGGAAAGAGCATCTTAATAGATACCTACTTTAAAAGTAAGGGTTCACGTAGTTTACACTTATCAATAATTATAATGACGGTTTATTACATACCTACCTGTGAAGAAATAATATTTAGACGTTGTAGAATATAAATGCTATAATAAGCTTACAATTGCTTGAATTGTATTCTATATAAAGCAGTGTTCTCACACAAGTAACTAGAAAATAAATTTATTATCACAAATACGCAGTATAATAGCACATTATAGCAAGAACACAGGTAATATAATACTATATTAGTAGTAATAACACGCTTACACCTGTCAAACACAACAATTATACTACAACAATAGACACTGTCGGAAGCTAGTGATATTTGCGAAGCAATTAGCAACGTTGATTACATAATAAATATTTCTCATCAATCCATAATAAGATAGCAATAGCCATAGCAATAGCAATTAAACAGAGAGCGATCATTTTTGACGTTAATACCTGTGTGTCTTGTTTTTATTTAATGGGAATCGAACTCGAACATGTACTTATCTAGATTTCTTTAAGCTTTTTGATGCGTTATAGTGCATAGCAATTAGGTACCGTTTTGGAGAGCAATCGTGTGTAACCTTAAGTATTGTAACGGAATAAAAGTTTTAGAATACTGGGATGACTATGGATGAGGAACTTTTATCAGCTGTTAAAAAGAAACATAAAATTAAAGCCTTTCTCGATATAATATTAGTGTACCTTTTTTTTTTTTTTTTAGTGGAGAAATCTTGCATAGATACCCTGCCATTTTAGTAAGCTTGTTACCTTTTGCCCAGGTTGCCTGGAAGAGATCACTTCTAAGTGATAAGGCAGCCTAATAAACTATACTGTTTTTTGTTTTGTATACTTATATTAGCAATAAGTTTCCCATATGTATAGTTTTATTAAAGAGTAATAAATAAAATAAACATAAATAAACAACCCAGGACTTCTAGCTTACACAGTTAAACACATGCTAACCATTACACATGCACAGCTTAAACATACCAAATAATTAGTATTCCAACAAATAGCCAATCCTGGAAAAAACATCTAGATTCTAGACAAAGAAAGCGTAAACATTTCTCAACTTAATTAGAAGCAGGTGCCGAGGCGAGATTGGCATCTGCGCCTAGACGTCGTTAAATATGGTTTGCACAATCACACTAAATTTAAATTATGCGGAATATTTGCTATCTGTGCTATAATCTCTTTGTGGCTGCTTACCGCGCTAAACTCAATTGTACGTGAAATATATTTTAAAGGTGCGAAATTCTTAACTGGCTTGAGCCGCGGTTTTGGTTGGATTTATTTTAATCATCGTCTAAGAGAGCTAATTTTAAAAATGTATCCATTATTAGTTCGGCCTGTAACTGAGTAGTTCTATGTAGGCTGAGTAAATGTTGGTTGTGTGTCATTTGTTTTATTATCTGTACTCCTTAGTCCTTCTACAATAACCAAATTTGCAAACTTTTTAACACATTATTAGGTCAAGCAGTAACTTAATAGTAACTACATAAATAGAGTAAATTAAAGTTGAGAAAGCTTTTTCTTATTAGAGCAGTTTGATCCAGTTTTCGTCAGTTTATTTTACAAGTAAGGTAAAAAAGTGGGCCATGATTACAGAGTTTGCAAAGTACAAACTTAAGAACTTATCAATTTCACCGAATTACTACGGTATTTTATAGAAGTGGCTATAGTTATTACTATATATTAATTTAGAAATCAAATTATACACTAACTATTCAATAAAACCTACACGTCTAATCAAACACACGAATCATGAAAGCTTATAAAAAATGCATCAATAAATTAACCTTCATCTGGTCTGTGTCAGACCCCACGGGGGGCTATCAGACCTCTTTATGATAGCTGTCAATAAATACAAGTTTATTTCATAGCGATTTATAAAGAAAGTTCGCGAAGTGAAACCGACGGTTGTATGAAACTTACTATGGAATCACTGAGGTAAGAAACTGACCTAGGAAAGTTTGTACAGCTATATATAATTTTTTTGTAAGGAGCTTCTATATGTTTACACATGGTTTGTTATACATGTATTATGTTTGTCTGTCTGTCTATGGCTACATTAGCTTTTAAACAGATTATCTATGGTTTTTATAGATATGTCGACATGACCGACATGCCGATTCTTCTCCGTAGATACTGCTTTCCGAATCGGTGGTAAATGTTAAAAATATGTACTTAATGACGTTTCAAAAGTGCTTCTAGAAGAAGTCTAATTGAATAAATAATAAAATTAGAGTAAATGTAAGAGTAATTGTTTAAGCTGGTGTAGTAGTTCAACATTAGTGCGCTGTAAAAGCTTAATTCCTTCATTCATGAAATGAATTGTATTGTAATAATTTAAATGTTGAGAAATCATTTTAGAGGCAGTGATAATTGAGTTTGTACTGGTCAAAGATTTAATAGTAAAACTACTTCAAATCTACCCTCTCCTTTATATTTAGATTAAAAAATATTTCCGCAAAAACCTCAAATAAAACTCCAATACAGAACGAAGAATACAGTTTAATGGGAAAATAATTTGGGGGTATATTTAAGTCCACTCCAGTCGCAGGATCGAGTCCTGTCAGTGGTCACCCTTGGCGATAGAAATTTAATTTTCCCCTGTCAAGTGAGGTGATGTATTACGTGTAGGATAGCAATTTTATATCTATTTGAGTTGTTTCATTTTACATAAAAATTAACCTATCGGTATGCTATGTTAAGATTTAAACGATTACTATCTATGTATGTATAATTTAACACGCTTAATTTTATTAGCTTCACCTGTAGGTACCTATGTAATCGACGCCTTTTGACCCACTTTAAACAGATAGATTTAGTTCAAACTTCGTAAGTATACTTTTCAAGGATCGGTGACAATAATGTAATTTCATGAGTTTAAGCGTGTTTTTAGTTTTTTTTAACAAGAATATTAATTATTACCTATCAAGACAACAAAAAAATTAACACATATACAAATCAAATTTATTTCTTCTATATAATACATGTATTGTTATTTTCAACTATGAATAAGCCTTATTCTAAACAATACTTCCAACCAAAGCAAATATAATCTACAATAAACTCCAAGCAAACACGTAATCCCACCGGTCCGTCAAGCCAAGCCGAGATTTTGGTAACACCGTTTTGAATATTCAATTTTCTTCACAAAAGACCATAAACCTTCACAATTTTCATCATAGTTTATCTCTTTTCAACCCACTTCAAATGACAGAGACAAAAACTACGGTTTAAGATGATCAAAGAATGGATGAAAATTTAATGTCTTCGGACTTGATATTGTTTGTGATTTTGAATAATAAATAGGCTGCTTAACTTACGTGCTGATTAGTTTTTAAGGTGTTGCATTAATTTTAAAATCTGAGGTATTAAAATTTACCCTCGTTTCATATTATTATCTATACCTTCGTAGACTTTGGAAATGTATATTATACTAGCGGTCCGCCCCGGCTTCGCCCGTGGTACATATTTACGTTTTCTCTACATAAGAACCATCCTCGTACTTCAAGGAATATAATAAAAAAAGAATTATCGAAATCGGTTCAGCCGTTCTCAAGTTATGCGCTTACCAACACATTTTGCGATTCATTTTTATATATAAGAAGATTTCGAAGTTGACCCAGCAAACGTTGTTTAATTATATCTCAAAAATATATTAACCTATTCTCTTTCCTACTGAAATAAACAAAGAGCAAACTTTGAAAATCGGTCCAGCCCTTTCAGAGGAATTAAAATTCTATAATACGAACATTTTAAAGGATCAGCTAAAGTTCGCAGTTAATAAAACATGAATATTATAATATTTACTAGCGGCCCGCCCCGGCTTCGCCCGTACATATGAAAAATAGATGTTGGCCGATTCTCAGACTTACCCGATATGCACAGAAAATTTCATGAGAATCGGTCCACCCGTTTCGGAGGAGTATGCAGACTAACATTGTGACACGAGAATTTTATATATATGATTCTATCTTTACACTTGTACCTACCTACCTACTAAACATTTTAAAGCCCCTCCATTTAGTGAACTTGAAAAGGCATCTCCATTATGGCCAAGTGCGTTCAGTTTAAGACAATGGCCCTTCTGGCCCCTTGTTGACACGCTTACAATGATGGAGTCGCTAGAACAATATACACTGTTTATTTGATTAGTGCTTTGGGGCTTGTGGCTTTTACGGTTTTTAATTGTTTGGAAAAATAGTATTGTTTATATAAATTTTGGTGCAATTTTTATAGTGTCTCTATCATATTATTGCTTTTTATGAGGACTTATATTTCGACAAATTTTATGCTTAAAAAAATAATGCAGCAGATACACAGAACTAATAGCAGCTTAGCATAAAAGTATGCTGTGAATACTAATACATATTATCAATGTTTGTCGATTTTCACTTTCAGGTACCTACGCATAAAATGGTAAAATACCTATTTAATATACAATTTTTCAATTAAATCATAAAATAAATATACAAAAACAGAAGTATAAACAGACTTTAATACGTACAATAGACTCATATAATATAATATGATTTGACTAGCTTTTCGCCCGCGGCCTCGCCCGCGTTTTCAAAGAAAAACCCGCATAGTTCCCGTACCCGTGGGATTTCCGGGATAAAACCTATCCTACGTGTTAATCCAAGTTACCCTCTATATGTGTGCTAAATTTCATTGTAATCGTTTCTGTAGTATTTGCGTGAAAGGGTAACAAACATACACACACATATCTACCTACATACATCCTCACAAACTTTCGCATTTATAGGATAGGATCATTTATTTATTTTTACTTTTTTTAGTAGGATAATGATAGGACTTTAAACAGAATATCAGTGTTTAGGTATATTTGATTGTTTCAGGTCTCTCGTCTCTCAAATCAGGACCCAGAAGCTATTTCATCTTCATTCATTTTCATTCATACTATTTCCTACACGAATTTCTTCATCTCACCATGTAAACCCACAAGTACATCTCGGATATTAACACATATTGTATTTGCGCTGTCTACTCGCAGTCAATCACTGGAGTACTTCCGTAGTAATCCTTCGAGTGTGGATTCGATCTTCGGCCAAACAGAGGGGGCCGGTACCATGAAAAAGCGAGACTTGACAATCCATAGAGATTCTTTTTACTGTATGAAAACTAAATATATTAAAAAAATACTAAGGGCAAAGTCAACTTGTCAAGTATTTCTATAGCTTAGTGTATAACCTATAGATATTACTGTGTAATTTCATCCAAATCTGTTCCGTAGTTTCTACGAAAATATATCCATAAATACATCCATCTTCACAAACTTTCGCATTTATAATATTAGTAGGATAGGTCAAAGGACAATAAGCTTTACGTCTACAGCTTCGCCTGTGTTGTATGACTTAACTTATATTATATCTATACTAATATTATAAAGCTGAAGAGTTTGTTTGAACGCACTGATTGATGATTTGAAAAAAATTTTCGGTGTTAGATAGCCCATTTATCGAGGAAGGTTATTGGCTATAATATAATATCACGCTAAGACCAACAGGAGCGAGCAATGCGGGTATGTAACACGATAAATGGGCTATGTAACACCGAAATAATTTTTCAAATCGGACCAGTAGTTCCTGAGATTAGCGCGTTCACATAAACAAACTCTTCAGCTTTATAATATTAGCACAGTATTACAATATTATTTCCTAATATTGTAATACTGTGATATTAGTATCTAACTGTCGCTTTCCAGTCGCTCTGCTATCGTAGGTAACATGGTAGGGGGGAGGGTGCAACTCGTAATCGATTTGAACACTTGTGGTAAATACGTGATTTTCACGGGTCAATGTCATTGAATGGCCGTCAATATTGTGACAATCAGGCTCTATTGCGGACGATTTACTTTTTGAGCTGTGTTGTTGAGTTGAATTAGATTTTCATTAAATTTCTTTTATTAAGTGAAACCCTTACTCTGAGACTCTCCCTTAAAATACATAAATAATATGCGATATTTTTAATGAAATAGATGATGTTGAAGGTACGTACCTGGGTTGCGCTTATTTGTTGCATTACCTATATAGATACTATTTTACTAAACTACATATAATGTATCAATTTTATTTGATTGTAGATACATTCAATATACTTACCTAAGTACTTGCAATGTAAACAAGAATATTTAAATATCAAAACTTACTTTTTACATTTTTGATTAAATATTGCCAAAATATTTTCTATTTTTATAGGTAAAGTGAATGCTGTCCTGCCAATAAAATATGTATAGATACCATGCAATAATAGGTACTAACATAAGGAAAAACACGCACTTTTTTAACCAGTGTGAGAGGTACAGAAAACATAAACTATGCCTTATATACGTATTCTGGTATTAACCTTTACTAAACCAATATATATACAGGTCATAAATCTTGACATATATAATACAAAAGTTGTTTGTATGTTCGTATATTACTGCACTATTGAATAAGAACTCATAAATTTTGTACTTTAGAAATACTGTTTTTAAACAAGCTTTTATTACATTCACCTGTAATCTGTATGTTTGTATGTTGAACCGACTCATTAAGACACAATTTTTACCCACGTTAAAATGACAGATTTGATTCAAACTTTGTTCAAAATCAAAATAATTTCATGAGTTTAAGCGTGTTTCATATTTTTTTAACTTATTGTATAGGTATATACAGGGTGTCCCACTATTGATATATGTACTAAGCGCGAAGGGGGTTGTAGTTTTGCATACACTGATCACGTAAAAAATACTTACTATACTTACTTTTCACCATATCCATGTTTTCTTCTCTAGCTTCGCGCAGCCGGCATACGGCTTTGCTAATGTGAGCATTTTGTCTATGAAAACATAATCTTAAACGATAGCTCACGTGATGCGATTTTATAAGTATTTTTTACGATCTCAGCATATGCAAAACTATAAACAACTTTGAGCTTAGTATACCGACGGTAGGACACCCTGTATAAAAGCCTGTTTCAAAATATTATAAGAAATTGTAGAAGTCTACATTGTCGCAAACATTAACTAGCCTGTAACTGTAACTAAAATTACTATATAATTAGCGTTAATGTGTTTGTTTGTCCCTCTACAGAGGAAAGTATTTGATGGGAGTTTTTAACCCCTGATGTAAAAAGGAGGAATGTAAGTGGTTGTGCACACAACCGCTGACTCGATTTGGTTGCGGTTTTCTTACAGAAAGATTGTTTTTTTGTTTTTTAGTATAAGCTTGTTATAATAGAGATAGAACTTCCATGAATATTCGAGCTCATAATTACTAATTAGTAATTTAGAATAGGTATATTTTAATTGAAGTAGGATTTGTAATGTGAATTTGATATTAAATTTTATGTTATTATTTATAAAGATACATACTTATATATACATCAGGAATTAGGACTGACATTTTTGACAACATTTTTTCCGTCTCTATTATTACACTGAAAAAAAATACACGAAATTTTACTAAATGCAAGCAACGCCAGAGCCTACAACTAGTGCACAAAGCACAATTAATATATCCATTACGTGCGAATTACGGAAACGTGGTAATAGTAGGTATAAAAATATTATGACATCAGAATAAATTCCGATAAGAAAAAAATATTACAACATAATTATATATTATTGTCCTTAAAAGGATGCAATGTTTATCATCTTGCCACCTGCTTGTCATCTCCTGGGTTATTTATCATTTATGAGATAATGGCAGAATACTTAGATATGGTATTTAAGTATTTTATAAGTTAAAAACTTTGCTGTTTCATTGTGACAAATGCCAGGGGAAATTCTAACGTGAAATCTCTTTTATTAAACTGTTGTTTTTAAAAATGCGAGAGAATTAAAAAAAATGATTGTGACAGAGTGTCTGTAAGGATAGTTTTTACTTATAATATAAAATAACTAGCTTTCCGCCCGCGGCTTCGCCCGCGTTTTCATAGAAAAACCCGCATAGTTCCCGTTCCCGTGGGATTTCCGGGATAAAACCTATCATGTGTTAATCCAAGTTACCCTCTATATGTGTGCTAAAATTCATTGCAATCTGTTCAGTAGTATTTACGTGAAAGAGTAACAAAAACTTTCGCATTTATAATAAGTATGATGAAGCTGATTACAACCGATCTTCAAAATCTGTCCTTTCTTGATTTATAAATAGCTCACAAATAATACACCAATTTGTATTATTTATCAATATTGCTTGGTATTTATAAACTTATTTAATACATATTAAAATAACCAGTTAAAAAGGTTATATCGTATTTGGTCACACTTTGTAGAGCAATTATTGATAAATACTAGATATAATGTTATTTATGTATTTGAAAATCTCTAAAATATTGTAGATCACAATTTGAATACATATAATTATACTTAACCATAAATTATCATTATGAGTCCGGCTCTATCTTACATTTTCAGACAAAACTGCTAAACGTATTCTGATGAATTTTGACACTTAAGTCAATGGAGCCTTGAAGAAGGAAATAGGGTATTTATTTATTGCGAAAACAAACTTGAAGGGCGTAAAATAGGGGATGAAAATTTGTATAGGGCCCTCCCGCCACGAAGTAACAAAAAAAAATGTATGCGAAAGAATTAGATACTCGTACTTACATATAAATAAAATTGAATTGCTTGAGTTTTTCAAGTGTGTGTAGTACCTATAAATAGGATAATAAAATAAAACTTTTTTCTTCTGTTTGCCTTCGAGCTAGTCCCTCATCTTTGGAACGACTCAACCGATTTTAATAGGACTTGCTTGTCCTGTGAACTTGTGAGTTGTCTTGATCTCGTTGATGTTGTTCTAGTTGTATCGTGGATTTATATTGAAAAACAATTCCCGAACAAAGTCGCGGGCAAAGCTAGTTTTCATAATATAAAAAGGTACTTTCTACCTGAATAGCGAATATATCTTAATTATCTTTTATGCAACTCACAAGGCATTATAAAGGGTACAATTAAATCTATATATAAATACAATCACATGTCCGTATGTCTGTGATTAATCAACGCTGCGATTCTTGCGAATGACAGTTAATATAGCCCTTTGTGTGGTGTAAAGTAAAAGAGATTGGCGAAAAAAACAATTTGAATTAGAATTTTTCCTATAAAAGAATTGTTTGAAAAGTTGTGAGATAAAATAATTTTGGAATGGAACGATATTTACAAACTTAGGTATATTATAAACAGGAGATTAGTCATTTTACAGGTTATAATAATTATAACAATTAATCATTAATTGTTTATAATAAAATGTTGTTTCGATACGAAGTGATATAAAAATTGTGAGCGGCTGATCTAGTTATTTGTACATAATTATTGTCTTCTTGATTATAATACAATTGGTACTTTATTTAATCTCTTTAGGATTATATAGTAACTTTAATGATTTGAGATTTAATCAATCTTTTACTTCTAATGGTAACAAAAACAAATCGTCTAGTAATTTTAATACACATGCCCCCATAAAGCAGTAGTATGATATAGAATTATCAATTATAATACATTTTTGACTCTATGTCTGAGGATGATTATTACATTAGTATTGACTATTGAGGATATCATAGGAAAAATGTTATTTGCATTCATCATTCGACATTTCATTCCTTAACAACACAATATACCCTATACCTCTATCCAAAATAAACAAAGAAAATCGCTGCCTCCCATCACTTGCACATACAATAATTTCCACTTTGAATGCGATGATTTAGTATCGCGGATTGAATACACTGGAACCGAACTTCTCAGGTGGCACGGGACTGACGGGTGACATGTATCACCATGTATACACATTGATACATATATAGTGTAAACTGTAAAGGCTGGCAACTTTTACGGTGTTCACTCGATGTATATATTATGCAAACCATTTGTGTTTAATATGAACTAAAGAAACGGTGTGTGAGAACTGAGAAGATTAATAAATCTAGTAGGTATATAGGAAAGCTTTAACATTATAATGTTTAATTCAAAATACATATGACTGTTTAAAAAATGTATAATTATTAAAAAAATATCGAGTTTCGGATCATGACGTGTTTATAAAAACGCAATAGGTAGATACTATGCTGAGATCATCAATGATCAATTACAGTACAGTTAGTATCTTCATGTGAAAATATTTCCATTCGAAATATTTGTCAATTTATTATTACTTATTAGTAATTGATTATTTGTACTCTACTTTAGTGAGTAGGTAACTACGCGGAAAGTAACTCGATTAAAAAAAGACCAGGTTTATGAAATTACGCATCGTAATAATATACAGGGTGTCACACTTTCGGTATACTAAGCGCGAAGGGACTTGTAGTTTTGCATACACTGATCACGTAAAAAATACTCAAATAACAAAATTACGTGAAAAATTTTTCGCCAAATTTTTCCTTAAAATCCATGTATTCTTCTCTAGCTTCGCGCAGCCGGCATATATCGATTTGCTAATGTGAGCATTTTGTCTATGAAAACATAATCTTAAACGATAGCTCACGTGCGGGTGGCCAAGTTTGGCGGGTTGCTTTTTAGGGGTGTGTGTGTTACACATGGAATTTTAAGAACTCCTCTATTTGAAAAAAAAATGCGTCTGGAATTTTATAAGTTTTTTTTACGTACTCAGCGTATGCAAAACTATAACTCCCTTTGCGCTTAGTATACCGAAAGTGGGATACCCTGTATACGTAGTATATTATTATTAGTCTGTGGTAATATCCTATTTATTCAGTAAGTAGGTACTTATCCGGTGCCTGTTTATAACACTCCTGCTTCCATACCATGATATATTAAAGCAGTATTATTGCCAGTATGGAAAAATAACAGCGCTTTGTAGCTCGTCTAGCGCCATCACTTTCCCACACTTCTATAAGTGGTTTTAATAATTTCACTATGGAACCCCAAAACGAGGTATTATTTAACGTTCAGCCTCTCTAATGTGGCGAGCAAGACCAACGAAGCCTTCACAAAAACATCTGATCCATCAACGTCGGGGAAGAGTTGTGCTGTGGACACACTAGCGGAAAAAAATATATGTTTCATTATGTAATATTATTGTTTAGAACCATTTTGGCGATATGAATCAAAGTGTTAACATAGAACTTGCATGTTATTTTAGGCCTTAACATAATATTCAATATTTTGCGCTACTTATAGGTAAAACCTAATTGAAATGTCTGTTATTAATGGCTAAGTAAAAGTTTCTTATAAAATATATACAATTTTATACAGAGTAACTATTCATAAAAAAATAATTTTTAGTGCTTGTCATGGCGAAATAATCTGCAAAATGTTTAACAAACAAGATTTTCATGAGCGATGAATGCCCATTAATTATTAGGTTACAGGTGGCCTCTAGCTCTTTTTTTTTATTATTATTTATTATCAGAAACAAAATAGGTTTATAGATATACAGGGTGTCCCACTGTTGGTATACTAAGCTCAAAGGAGGTTATAGTTTTGCATACGCTGAGTACGTAAAAAATACTTATAAAATTCCAGATGCATTTTTTTTCAAATAGATGAATTCTTAAAACTCTATGTGAACACCCATAACAGGCAACCCGCCCAACTTTACCACCAGCACGTGACCTATCGTTTAAGATTATGTTTTCATAGACAAAATGCCCACATTAGAGAAGCGGTATATGCCGGCTGCGCGAAGCTAGAGATGAAAACATGGATTTTCAGGAAAAAATTAGCAAAAATTTTTTGACGTAATTTTGTTGTTTAAGTATTTTTTACGTGATCATTGTATGCAAAACTACAAGTCGCTTCGCGCTTAGTATACCAATAGTGGGACACCCTGTATAAGTGTACAGTTGTGAATTAAAAAACCACTGAGGTTTATTGTAATATTCGTATACAATAATTTAAACAAAACAATTTCGGTTTAACTGTAGAATACATAAATTGAGTCTAAAGATTGCACAAAAATAACAGTTTTTTTTTATAGATACTTATAACTATAACATCAACTACAGTTTGTCTAGATAATATTGCTTAAGTTTACGTTTTATGTTTATTTTGGTAATACAATTTCTTAAATTAATATCCAACCCATTCAAGATATCTGGTAACAAGAACGCGGTACGTCGTTGGCCATACATGTTTTTTGAGAATGGTTTAATTAATTTATTAAGAGTAGTGTTCCGTGTATGGTAAGAGTGTGAGTTTAATGCTTAGCTCTATATATCACCGGTATCTGTAGATAATCCTACTACATTATGTACGCTACATAATATTAAAACCTCTATTCTGTCCCCACACTAAAGAGGATAGTTTCCGTCGTATTCAGCAGTGATATTCGATAGTCCCGCCTTGTTAGCGCTAAATACTATTCAAATTTCAATTAACTCGTCACAACAATGTGAGGTTATAAGCCCATTTGTTTGGCTTAACGCTACGAGACAGATTATACGCTTTTATAATTATAGGTACCATTTAGTTTGTGCTACCTGTTTAAATGTTGTTGCTACCGGATCTGGCCTTAGCTTTATGAAATAACTAGCTTACCGCCCGCGGCTTCGCCCGCTTTGTCTAAAACCTAATAAGTTATATACTAAAACCTTCCTCTTGAATCACTCTATCTATTAACCGCATCGATATCCGTTGCGTAGTTTTAAGGATTTAAGCATACAAAGGTACATAGGGACATAGGGACAGAGAAAGCGACTTTGTTTTATACTATGTAGTGATTATCGATAGGGAGATTTCATTATTAGAGGAAATTTTATATCATATTTAATGTATTGAAAGTGGCTAATATATCAGCCGTGAATATAAACAAGCAAAAATAAATAAATATCAGTTCAATTCATTGACATACAGACAAACGAAATAAATTTAATTCACTCGTTCACATGGATCAGCTTGCAAAATAAAATCACAACGATCTCATTGTAATATCAATTATTGGGTGTAACGCTAAACGATTCAACACGTACTAATTATTTTATTTATCCATCTCCCGCGTTTTTGTCTCACGATAATGGTCATTCATTCAAAGAACGAATGGTTTTGTGAACGATTGAAACACGATACGCGAATAATGCCAGCTAATGTGCGATTCAACGCGAAACCTAAGTCTGAAACCCGATGGTTTTATGTCTTTATCGCTTTGTGGTTTCGCGTCCTCTTGTGAGGTTAGATTTCGGTTTTAAACTTATTATTTCCTTTAAAAAGTATAGTCTAAAGTAACAAAGGATGTATACGTGTAGTTTAAATTTTAGCTGAGTTAAGTGCAACACCTTCACTATAATTTTTTTTAATCGTTAATTCACTGTATTTTAGTCTTGAATGGATTAATTTATCCGTGAGAGAGATTTACACCTATATAAAATTAACCGCTAGTATACAAAAACGATTCATTGTTGAACAACAATTACTATAAAATTTTAAAATAAGACATATTGTATGTATTTCTTGTAGGTTTTAAAATTACTTTCGAGAGAGCCATTAATATTCGTTTAGTCAGAGTAAAACCAAATGTTTGTGTCTACTATCTACTCTTAAATTATCTATCTACAAAACAATGGTAATCTACAAAACCGCTCACAGGCCTGAACTAGTGAACGATAAACCAATACCAATCTTGAACATTTACTGTTCCTGTAATTGATTACTTCATTTACCACAATAGAGCACACCGTTCACAAATTGTGCACACAATAACATTTATAACGTTTCATTCATCGGTCAATCATTCAGTCAGCGTCTATCAAACATTGTCATATACACATTTTCTTTCACACAAACCAATTTCTGTAATAAGCTTCCTACTGTTTGATGGCAATGAAATAACAGCTTAGTTACTAAATGTGCTGACGCGATAATGAAGTTTATTCTTAAGTTGATAGAGCAGAGAATCCCGTGATACATTTTCATTGAATGATGGATTTATTTTGTAGGTTATGATGCATTGGACATTGTTTAGAGGATTATCGCCCGCTGTTTTTCTTACTAATTGGACAAGAAATCAAAGCTTTGGAAATGCTGGAGTGTGGTCACAAGCTTTCATTAGGAGTATCGTTCGGATATCGTAGGTATTTAATTAACCATTTGTATTGACATTTTTCTCATAGTTATAAGGTAACTACTTGTTATTTGTCGAAATAAGCGTCGAAACTTAACCGACCGTAAGGTAAATTATTAATCATTTTATAATATTGCACACTCTTTTTATGTGCATTTATCACAGAGCAAGACTTTAGAATTTTACCAGCCACGGGTTTGAACTCATAATAATATACGGTGGTCATGTATTTAATATTACGAGGTAAGATTTATTTAAAATAATAATGTTAAAAGTTTTGGATGCTTATAACCAGAACCTAACACTACCAATAATTAGGGCATTTATTAACGCTCTACAATATCACAAACGAAAACAAACAACCAACATTCTCATAAACTACAGTCTATATTTAACCATGATGATTTTCATATCAAAACATCAAAACACCTCTCAGTAAGTAACAAAGTTTTAAAATTGCTTGTCTTACCATCATCGAAGTTTATGTTGAGTGGGCGTTGTAAAGTATCGCCAACATACAGACAACAAATCGACGGAGCCAATTTGCCACTAGACTTGCACTGGCCCATTGATGAACGTAATTAGTAATTCTGTTTTGTTATACTGTGGTTTTTGTGGGGAGATGTAGCGATTTGTAGTAAAAGTTAGAGCGTTTTATTAAATTGGAGCTAGTAATATTATGTTACCTGTAGTTTTTATCATGACTATTTAAACTCTTATTATAATCCTACGAATATCTATACTAATACTAGCGGTCCGCCCCGGCTTCGCCCGTGGTACATATGAAAAATAGATGTTGGCCGATTCTCAGACTTACCCGATATGCACAGAAAATTTCATGAGAATCGGTCCACCCGTTTCGGAGGAGTATGCAGACTAACATTGTGACACGAGAATTTTATATATAAGATTATAAAGAGGAAAGGTTTGTATGTATGTATGAATGTATGTATGGTTTTCACGCATAAACTACTGGACCGATTTTGATGAAATTTAGCACAGACATTCTTTAGACCCTGAGAAAGAACATAGGCTACCTTTTATTGCGAAATATGTACCACGGGCGAAGCCGGGGCGGACCGCTAGTACCTAATAGATTTGAAAATTTGTTAGCATGGATGACAATGACTCTACCACAGTATTACCATTATTTCCTACAGTAAGGAATCGCCTTTGATGTCGCGCGATGCCGCCGCCAGCGTAGGTAATGACGCTGCCACACGAAAATACGCTAGGGTTGCAACAAATGGGAAATAAAACAATTGTGATTATTAATATTATGATGAAATCTTTATTCATATGTACATTCAAAATAATTGCGATTATTAAATCTGATGTAATTATTTGTTGACACTTTATTGACACTTTATTTTTGGATGTTCTTAATTGTATATTATAACATTTAACTAAGTAATGCATTCGCATTGGGATGTACAATCTGATTAGAAAATAATGAGGATAACATATATACATAGCTTTGATTTTAATTCAACAGATACAATTAATACAATCTTTCTGAAATATTGTTTCCTTCTGGGATTTCAATGTATATTTACATCCGTAAACCGAACAGTTTGTGCGCGCCATAATAGAATATGTATTATGTAAGTACCTATGTATAATAAAATTATTACACAAAAAATACGACTGCGTCATCCTTTCGCGCTAGGTAAAGCAAACTAAGCGTGTTTGCTTTACGCGGCCCGCGTCGCCCGACCCCCGCCAGTTCCCCTCCGTTTCTCTGCACAAGTACATTCGTCGCACTACTGTAGGAAATAATGGTAATACTGTGACTCTACTCTACCACGAAAAAAGGCGATCTTATCTGTTAGAAAGTTACAGAGAATTTTACAGTTTGTAGCAGTTTTAGAAGATAGTTCGTCTATTGGTAGGGATTTATTGACCAATAGGAAAATGGCAATCTTTGCTTGCTATTATTTCTACCGTTAAAGGTTAACTTTAACATTCGGGTGTTTATTGGATGCATAACTGACTGATATAAAAATGGCATTTTGCCTACTTGCTTGCAATAGGTCACGCTACTATCTAATACTTGAACAATCTGGTTTGGTTGGTGATTCATATTAAAAATGGCAATCCAGACTTCTACTTGCGCCTATACCTACTCCTTCTATGAATCTACCGCTACATCTCTTTCCTTGTCCCACCCCGCGGTACATCTAAAGATCTCGCAGCAAATGAGCGAGTCCTGTTGACTTACGTACCTCTAATAATCTGCTCAACTCACTGACGCAACTTATCTCCAGTTTTAGTGGACCATGAGTTTTGTTAAATTGTAAAACCGTAGTGTACAGCTACTGGTCTTTGATGTAGTATAATTACTTACTCTGTTATATTATATTGTATTGAAATAGGTAAAAGCTATACTTACCTAGGACTAAAATAAGAACGTAAGAGATGAGAATTAAGTAACTTTGCTGGCATTATCAGCTTGTCGGTAGGTAACTCAGCTTGTGTAGATGGTATATGAGCTGGCTGGTTTCTCTTGCCTTACCCTAATTTTATACAAAGGAGTGGAGTGCCTAGTTACTAATAGTAGTAGTAGTAGTATAGTTATCATGTCACTTACATGTATAAGCCTATTAGGTAGGTACTTCATGATCTAACGAATTCACTATAGCACTTTTACAGAATCTAAACTTTTAAAAGTCAAGAATTATTAGATAAGAGTACAGGTTTGTTGCTGTATCTCACCAAAACGGTAAAAGCGTTTTCAAGAAATTTTAGCATATACATAGTTACACATGAGAGTTTTCCGAGGAACAAAAACAACGTCTAGAAAAATATAAGAATAATTCTTTATTAATTCAATAATTTAATAAACTAATCACATCAATGTGTAGCAGAAGTCTATTAAGAAGCAAATAGTATACTATTTTTAATGTACATAGAACATAGTACACACGTATTTGTCCATAGCAAGATCATAGCATACATAACATTAGCACGACGCCCATTCACACCGCATCATCTAAATTGATATTTCGTTTTCGTTTTCTCTTAGAAAGCATGTTAACGTGTCAATCGGAACCCCTAATTATGCAGACCGCCCGCGACACTAAGTATTATTGATGTCAGACCAACCCCGGGGCAAATTAAAGTTGCTATCACGCAGGTGTCAAAAGCTTTACTGATGTGGAGCAAAAAAGGTCATCAGCGATAAAACGGAGATGCGCGGCAAAGAGTATGGCGCAGAGACGACACATTATATCAATTTCATACAAATAACATAACAATACTTCTGTACAAATAATATAAAGCAGAAGAGTTTGTTTGTTTGAACACGCTAATCTCAGAAACTATACTGGACCGATTTCATAAATAATTTCACAGTTGAATTCTCGATCACCTACGAGTATATCAATTAAAATACATATATAAATGTCAATGTCACTTTAGAACATACGCCGTTTTTGTAATACTTGTACATGAAAGCAGTACATTATTATATTAGTAGGCTTACAAATAAAACCACTTAAAACTTTAATTTGAAATTTATTATAAAAAAAATCGTTGGTCTTTTGACTTAAAATAATCTAGCCATCAATTCTCACTGTTAACTGTCTCAAAATTCAAGATGTCTAAGTGTGAGTTGGCAGAAGTATCATCTCCTCCTCGAACTACCTACCTAGTTTGCGTGTCGCTCAACTCACGGAGCTACGGAAAATCTATGATCTGAAACAGAAACAAAAAGTAAATTAATAAATATAAAACAATTTCAATAATTACTTACTATGCCTCGTGTTTGTACTTTAATATATATTGTATCATCATATTATCTTTGTACCTAATTAAAAAAGAAAATTAAAAATGATCATGAAATTTCTACTTGCTTGTCTTTGCTATTATTATTTCTGTGTGTATCTCTAATGTTTGTTACTGTCTCTGATAAATAAATGTTTAATTCATTCTTTCTTTCAGATGAAAACCTGCCGCATCTACCTTCTTGTTCTTTGACCACGCCGCGTTAACGCACGTTTTTATTATTATGACAATATTAAATCAGGGGGCGGACTGCGGCCGCGCATATGATTTATTGGCTCGTTGTTGCACACCGCCCGTTTGACGACGTTAAGCGAGACGAGGTTTAAAACGCTCCTAACTGTTCATCGTGTTGTGGTTAGAAACAGAGTTTTGCTGACTCTACTCTGTAGAAACTGCTTTCCGAACCGTAGATGGTTACTCTATGTAACCTCTTTCTTTAAGACGATTGAAAAGTGCTTCTATAGGAAGTCTAATTGAAATTTTTTTGAGTACGAGATTTTGTGATTTTGTATTTAGATTTTCTCAATGTGACTAGGAATTTCGTCTTTATAATAGTTATGACTGTATTGTCTAAACGTAAATATTTAAGGTTGCTCTTGGCGCATGAGCATACTAGCAAGTTTTAACTTCAATTTGAAAACCTTTGTTGGGAGAGAATAAGCGGCAGCGGCGGCATCTCATTCCAAAATTTCAAAGCTCCACTCCATTAAATGAACATATTGATTTTCAGTAGAGCAGTTAAAGTTGTATGTCGTTGCATATTTCGAGTATATCAAGATTAATTTATGATGTAAGTAACTACATAGCATACGAGAAGAAGAACCCATATTGCCAAAAGAGCGTTATGTACATATTTTTAAGTGATGTATCAATACGATTCCTTATCATCAAGTTACCCAAAGGCTATCAAGAAAACCACATTGAAACTAAAACCAGACTTGCACAAAATGGCTACGAATAAATTGGCGACAGTTCCCACCTGTCCACACTCCGACATCAATCAGGCCGGGGATATCTATAATAATTATTGTCGGTCGTTTGTCCGTCCGTACGGAATGCAACATGCTTGAATTTGTTTCACGGCCTTGTTATGCCGCTCGTAAGGCTTTTGGTGCAAGTTATAAGCTTTTGTATGAGTTCTAATATGGGGTAGGAATGTACCAGTCTATTATTTATGGTAGACTGAGTTTACGGGATATAATTTCTCTTAAAATAAAAACAAAGGAATTTACCTTTTATAATAGGTATAGGTAATAATAAACAAGCGAATGTTGTTTTAAATTTATCTGATTTATCTAATCTTATTCTCTACAACACCACTAACTTTCGAAGATAAACCTCGTGAATGCGACATCTTCATGTCCAAAACTTTGGCCAGCTTTCTAATGAATGATGACCTAAACAGTAAAATTCTTAAAATAAACATGGGAGTTGGGACTCTACAATACTAACAAAATAGACTTAAACAACTAGGTATACATAACATAATTCATAATTCTTTCAAAAGCTCCTACCTCACACCACACACCCCAACTAATGACGACTTTGGGAAAAACATTTACTGGTGGTGGGATTTGTCACGGGCACCGCGAGATGGATCGCTGACAGCACTGATATGATGGGATTCAATTTTTGGTGGAATTCCACTTTTTGTGGCGATAGAATGTCACATAGATATGAATTATCGCTTATAAATTTTATACATTAATGAAGAACTTGAGACGTCTTTTCTGTTTTAGGGTTAGTTTAACAGTCTAAAATATTAAATTAGATGGAAGAATTCCGAGAGTTGTGACGTATTTTAGGTTTAGAAAGGTTGAAAAAGGGATTTTTATTTATCTGTCTATTATACTGTTTATTAATAATCATTGATTGGATAAATCGCACAGTTGTGATATAACCAACAAGAACACAGTAAATCCATCGAATTTAACATCTTAATGTTTGCATCACAGAACAGTAAAAACAAAGTCTGCATGCTCCACAGTCCATACTAAAGAGTCTGTTACATATATTTAATAAATAAATTGTGGAAATAAATTAAATCTTTCTTTATTCTTTATTTTTCTTATTCTTGTCTCCCTCCCCTTACCTATAGCTCCTCCTAATACAGAGTTTTAGCTTAGGTTCTGAAAATATCCAGTTATAATACAGATCATTACAAACCTTGTACCTACGTGTGTGGCAACTGGCAACCGAAAGTAGTCCAGACAAATGAATGCCTAATGACCTCTACGTGTGAACAATTTCAGATCAATTAGTGATCGTTGTGGTACATTAGGAACCTTATGTTGCAGATGGTCGTTAGTTCTTGTGGTTAATATATTATTCTTTATGTTATTGGTTCTTAGATGTAGTGGAAATGTTGCAATTGCTGCAGTTCTCAAAGTTTCATTTGACCACAAATTAGCGTTCTTAAGCAATAATTTTAGTGCTAAACAAAATTTAAACTTATAATATTGTCTTGCAAAAATAAAGAACAATTTGGCGATAAAGAACACACACGCAGCGCTAAAATATAATTTTTAAAATAAAAAACACTCATGATCTTAGTAATTACTAATTACATAATATAAATAAAACTAAAATGATTACAATTAAAATTGTATATAAAGAAAGACATAACAGGTTTTAAAAATTTGTCAATGGCTTATAATTTTCTTAAAAGCTATAATTTTCTAAGACGACTGTGAACTTTGAGAAGTTGCTTCATATGTTTTAGACGAATATCGTTACATAATTAATGTTAAAACGTTACATATGATGGCCTTTGCATATAGAAATTATAGCATCAGTAGGTACATAGCAACTGCTAAACTATTTATCAGTTTTTAAATGTCACATATCTATAACTTTATGGTGTTTACAAGATATCTTTGTTAACGATGGTTATTCAATAATAAGAACACATTGTGCACTAAAATGCGTGATATGCCAATTAGATAGCAATACTATAAGTTATAGCATGCCAAAGCGAGCATTAAATAAATAAATAAATCTTTATTTTGCTTTAAACATTACGTATGTAATAATTTTAACAACATAATCTAAGTTATACAATGTCATAACTCATAGACAAAATATATAAGTCATGAACAAATTGGCCACAGACAAAAAAAGCACAGATCACACAATGTAGCAAGACGTCCGCCAATGTGCCTTTGAGTTACCGCCGGGGTAATGAAGCGATAGCCCGTGGTGTAACACAATACCGGCTTCTGAATTAAACTTATTGACCCATTCGGGGAACTTGACGTGTATTGGGTCATTGTGGGGTACCTACTCTTAATAATGCTATATTTTGGAACGACTTTAAGAAAGTTGATTGATAGAACTCGTATAATTAAATAGATTAGTAACAATTAGCAACTTCTATTAAAGTAATTTCATGGATATAAGTAATAAGCAATAGCTAAGAAAAAGTGCAATTTGTTACATAAGAATCGATTGGACTCTCAATAATTTCAAGTCAGTTTACATTAATATTTATCTATAAGCATTTTTTGTTACATCGATTTGTAACCAATCAAGGAAATAAATACAAAACAGTCCTCAACGTACAAAGTAATAAACAAGTAATTAGTGATCGATCCATTGTTTGTGAAAATAAAACGAATCAATATGTAGGCGAACAAAAGGTTGCGTTTTGCAAAAACAAATTTACATTGGAATTCATTTGATATTATCATTTAACTAACAGAAAACTTGTACTGTAATCTCAATTAGTGTAAAAGCATGTCCAACAATATAATCAAAATAATGTAAAATGCAATGTCACCGCTTATCAGTTTTTTACTTGTTTTTTAACGTATCGTGCAACTATTTGCGATACAACTCGAGATATATTAGAAATGGCGTAGCGCAATAAAGCATAGATAAAATTTCGCTTAATGAGCTTGGCGAAATTGATCCATATAAATTATACCAATTAACACATGTTTGAAAATTTAATTATACATTTTTTATCTGTTACCGTGCTTGTAAATGTAAATGTCTATGCAGTCTGTGTCTTTCCCGCTTAAACAGTTGTCAAGAAGCCGACGATAGACGTGTCGATCTATGAATTATGATAGAAATAATTAAGTTTTTAATGTCTTGAATACTAGTATTTTTATAATTAATACATTTCCACAAGTAATAGCTATTTATGAGTCAATATATGGAATTGCAGTACACTGTATATAACCTAGTTGAATACTTAAAAATTAGCTCTTATTTACGATAAAAACATTATACTTTTTAACCACCTAGAAAATTATTATTCATTAAGAAAATTCGTTAAGAGAAAATTGCTATATAATCCAAATAGTTACATACCATAATGTCACCTAATTACAATCCAGGCCAATTAAACTGTCAATGTTTTTATGAATTTTACCGCAATATTCACCTGCATTATTACTGTTATAATTATCTATATTATCTCTAAGTATTTGCAATTTCTTCGGAATGCAGTTTTGTTTTCGCATAGGAAATGTTAAATTGCTATCTTCAATTACACTTCGATTGTAGTTTAAATTACAGCTAGATGAAGTCATTATGAAGTTATGTAAAGAGAATGTATGATTATATGACTCATGAGTGTTATAATATCGATTTTATACGGTATTAGTTTTTTTCGATGCACTTGATTGCATTCGGATTGGGATTCTTTTTACTTAATTAGAATAGACTTATTTAAAAAGAATGTTGTGGACCAATTAATTTATTTCATGTAGATACTTAACCAATTTTAACGTAAGTATAACCCAAAATAAATTGCATTGCGGGCTATATTTATAATTTTAAGTAATTCATGATAAATTCAATTACGCTTAAGTACCTACGTACCTACTGTGTACTTTCCCATATTAAAATTTGGGCTTATTTAAATGAATGCCGTTGTTTTTTTAGGGCCGATTTTCAATCCTTGGTTAAAATTTATCCGTCCATTAAAGTACTACACGAACATTTTAAAATGTCACCTGTAAACTGTCAAATAGGTACGAACAATTAGAATACATTTTGAAATGGTAGTTTAATATGTTATTCGATGAATAAGTTTTAACCAAGGATTGAAAAATCAGCCCTTAATCAAATACTTATTTCATTTTATAGGTACGATTGAATTCATTAATTTAATACTTCGGTTAAATACACTGTTTGTTGCTTAAAAAGCAAACAGATTCAAATAACATTTCTAACACGTTTCTTTTTTCATCCCCTATAATAAGCCTATAATCTAACCAAATTATAAAGCAGCGTTTCCACTATACCCATAAACACCATAGTCAATATAGATATAAAAAATAAGCCAGTATGTCATGCAGTGCAGGTAACACTATACTTTCCGCCCGACTGGCCATGCGAACGTTTGACCACCTGGGTAAATGTGCACTAAATTCGCTTGTAAATAATATGGTTTATAAGTTAAAATATTATATTGCGTTTTTTGTGCATCTCTTTGGTTTTGCAATGTGGTTATTGTATTTAGCGGTTAATTGTCTTGTTAAAGATAATATTAAGTCAGTCTACCTATTGAGTTAATACAGCATTTTTGGATACGGATAAGTCAGGTACTTATTATTTTGATGTGAATTTAAATGTTATTCTGTAAGTAATCTACTGATCATGTATGATCTAGGTACTTTAATTAGGAAAAAAGGCAAATTAAACCGAATAATCTAAGTATAGGTTCTAGGAATCTAACCTAACCTAACTAATAACATTCCGATGTTTTTCATCAAATCACAGTTTATAAAATATTACGTTACACATAATATAATAATAATAGGAATTCAAATCATCATTAAATCACTAAACGCGCTGTCAATAATACCACAGATAAATTATTACCAAAGAAAGTGAGTGTTGTAAAAAAGTTCATTCATAGTGCAGGTTTAATGGAGATCGAGTTACCGACTTGTATAAAAAAGTATTTGAGCAGCGGCGGCCGTTTTGCGGTAAAACATGGTATTTATGTGGTGCAGCCTCCGGTGGGACAAGTGACAGGCTTTTGAGTTATATAACTTGGAAGTTAAAGGGCCAAAATTATTTTTATCATTGTGATATGAGCGATTACCTTATTATTGCCGTTACCTTATTATTAAATTGTAAAACTGACATGATTTAAAAGAGCAACTATGGAGTTTCTTGCCGGTTCTTCTCCGTAGATACTGCTTTCCGAATCCGTGGTAAATGCGTTAAAATATGTAGGTAACTAATGAAGTTTCAAAAGTGCTTCTAGAAGAAGTCTAATTGAATAAATAAATGTTTGAGTTTGATTACTCCACCATTGTGTTTTTTAAGTATCTGAACTGTATTTATATTCGTTTATTCGCAATAGCACACTGCACAACAACATACAAGCTATGCGATAATATTCTAAATACCAAGGAATATACATTAAATGAATGAACACGCACAATTTCGCTAAAACATTTCTATAAAGAAACACTAAGATAATACCAGGAAAATGTAGTTACCTTTTAAACTGTAAAATCAGTAATAATAGGAACTCTTTTATCTCTATATTCTTCTACCTACGAAAAATACCTTAGTCTAGTCAGGATTAGGAATTTGAATACACTCTTCATCTTACCCGCTACATCTTTCATCTTGAGGCAGTAACATGATAGTAGGCGAATTTCCTACACCCTAATTTTGCAGCTCATTAGGCAATCTTACCATACCGATACTGCCATCGTTTTATTGTAATCACCTCTACCGTAAACCGACGTATCGGTTACCATAATTATTATATTAAGCTTTACGCTTCATTACGCGCTGGATGAGATTAAATAAAATATCATGTAACTATTATAGTGCAATGGATATTGAAACTAGTTATTGGTGAAACAAACGCCCATTTTTAGTCAGTTTTTACGGAGCATTACGTTAAATAGACAACAGCCGTACAAATAAAAACTTGCTTATTCAAACCTTATGCAATGCATAAATATGATAAGAATAAATAAAGAATAAGGATGTCATAATTTCTTACAAATAAATTTGGAATAACGTCGATGTAACTATGCTCACGCTATGCAATAAGCGCGAAGCGGCAACGTCGCAATTCATTTACAAAATTATGAAAAACATTGAAATTGTCTACGGTTAAGCCTTGGTGCTGTCATTTTGCTCAATGCTGACGTTCGTTTGACTTCGTCGAATTTGTTGTGAAGTTTCATCATACGATGTTCTGTTTATTTATTTTTTAAATATTTATTGGAAATAATTTAAATATATCATTAAATATGCAAGCAAATGATAGATAACGCTATCCAATATCTGGAGAACAGAAGATAAACCCACCTTGAGATAGAGAGTTGCCAAATAACTGGTACTCAAAACATACAACTCCAGGCTTAGAAGATTTATATTTTCAACGAAAGTGTATATTATTGTGATAAGTTTAGAAATAAGTTTTATGTATGTATGGTTTGGCGCATGTTGTAAATAAATAAATCATTATAAATATCAAAAGGGTTTTTCATAATTTCGTATATTTTGACATTTCATACAAAATTTTCCATTTCAATAGGTAGGTACGTAATGAAATTATTAATTTGCTCAACTTTTTCTACTTCTCGTATTACTCTCATTGCTATTATCTCAAATTTAGATTGAAAATTGCTTCTAAAACTTGTAAAACACAGCACAATGTACTAAAAGATATGTTATAACTCGGTTATGTCAGACTTATACTAGGGTGGTAGCCGTAATAAGGACGGAATAGCATTAGTATGAATACTTATTACGAAGTTATACTAGGTTACATTTATTTCGTGTTTATTTGTATGATTTTTCCTTATTCTTAGTTTATTCTTTGCATAAAATGTTATAACTCGTTTATTTGTACGGCTGTAAGTTTCTAAAGAGAACATTTTTTCAAATATTCTGTTATAAATTTATAATATATCTGATTTATTATTTTATTTACATACTAGCTACATGATCTGCCTTCGTTTAGGTTCACCCAGAATAAAGAAATCAAAAGGAATGAAAGATTAAAATATAAGTAACTCAAAAAAATGAAGTTGTTGAAGAATTAGCTATAGGTAGGTTATAGGTACGTAGAAATCGGTCGAGTAGTTTCTGAGTTAAACCGTAACAAACAAACAAAGCAGTTGAGATAATATGCTCGAATGAACAGGTACAAGCTTTATTTAATTCATATTAATGGCCTTATTATTCTCTTCTATGGAAAATGTGGAGACATCACAGAGTTTCAAAACAACAGCTACATATTTCATATGAGGTAAATATAAATACTAGGTACCTACTCACTTTAAATCAATCATAAATAATTGTATATCGTATTTTCGAGTAAAAATCTTACAGAAATACAGTATGAACGACGCGGACGTTTAAAAATACCACAAATTACTAAAAAAAAAACAAAAAGCTATTGAAAATACAGAAAACGTAGCGGTAGTATACCAAAGCACCAACAACACTCAAAACAACATTACAATGTTGCACTATTGCATTATACAATCAGAAGCATTCCGCAAAACATTGTTATGTTTTAAATTTAATAGAACGAATAATTTCAGCTACAAATATCAATGTATTTGGATCCGTATGCACGCGGCTTCACAAAGTGGCTCGTTAACATTTCTTCGTGCAATTACGTTCACAGACCGACACAAAAAGTGTGACGTTATAGCCAATTGAGATACTGCAAACTTCGATCGCTTGGCAACTTAATTTTAGCTATATCTTTAGAGCGGAATTTTTAGGAGTCTCTACTAAAATTTTTAGGTCTCCTAAAATTGCCGAAATGTAGACGAATAGGTACCTATTACAACTTCGACTATAACATAGTTTACTTTAAAGGTAAGGTAACGTCTGAATCAACCAATGAATGAACTAATAACTAATTTATATCATAGATTAGGAACAAAACTGAAGAACCGAATATGTAGTTAGATAGTTTTGGCTAGATTTCTTAGAAATAAACGCCTTCACACAAATTTTTATTGCGCTCTCACTCATTAATTAATTTAATAACAATAATTAATAGTCAGTTTAAGAGTTTATGTACCGAAATTATAGTAAACTAGCTTTCCACCCGCAGCTTCGCCCGCGCAGTCAAAGAAAAACCCGCATAGTTCCCGTTCCCGTGGGATTTCCGGGATAAAACCTATCCTATGTCCCGGGGTAAAAAGTAGCCTATGTCCTTTCTCGGGTATCAAAATATCTCTATACCAAATTTCATGTAAATTGGTTCAGTAGTTATGGCGTGATTGAGTAACAGACAGACAGACAGAGTTACTTTCGCATGTAAAATATTAGTATGGATTTTTCAGTTCATACAAATATGACAACCCCTAAACTACTACATACCTAATATTATTTCTTCAGAAGTTCTAAAGCATTTTCATTTTTCATGCTTTATTATCTTTTACAAATAATTATCTACAATTATGTACAATAGACGCATAGTACCTATAGACGTATTTTGACCTCCATTTGTTCCCACCTAACCCTTGCACATTTGCAAAGTATCTTGTTCTTGTTCTACTGCCCAATATCTATCTATATCTATATCAAAGTAGCCAGCTGGTGGTGCACTGAAGTGTAAACTGAATACGACACGTGATACTTTCACTGTACACTTGGGTGCAAAATTATTGTATCGGTTTTTTGCATGATCCTATACGTGCCTATAGTATGGAAAGGATTTGTTATTTTTTTATACATTGGCTTTGCTTTGTGAAGCTGTGGTTTATTTTGTTCATGTATTTATTAACGAATTATGGCTTAATAATGACTATAACATTGAAAATATTATGAGCAAGTACATTTATTTAATTTTCTGTCATGTTCGCGTACTTACCAACCAGAAACTGGACATTTTCTGGTTTAATAGCAATATTATGTGGAAGCACAAAAGGTACTTAAGTACTGTTCTTTATTTAACACTTTATACCTAATATCTAACCCCAACAATCATTCGCATTATATTTTAATGTGAAGAAATTTGTACGCGCACATAAGTTTATGCCATCACGGAATCGCCTATAGGTATGTATCCTTATTTAAATGATTACATATTTAGGTACCTCATTACTACATCTACCAAAAGCTCCTTATCGTAATAAACAAAACGCTTAACATTTAATAAGTACACAAAACAGACTACAGACACTATCACGTTATCATCAAGCGATGTTACGATTAAACGTCGCCGTTTCCCGCCTCTTAATTAGTTCAGTAGCTTTCGATGGAATTTCGCACTTATCTCTCACAGAAGCCGACATTCTAACATCTTTGCTCGTTTTTAAATGCTTCATTTAGTTACGGGATTACGTTTGACGCGTGTCCTTTTTGTCATGGACATGGAGAATTTGTTTCAATTAGCAGCGAAATTCGAAGGCAATAAGGGAATATAATATAACAGATTTATATTCTGCAGGTGTATTTTGTAAATGAATAATCATTAAAAAGACTTGGTAAGGCATTAGGATTCGCTAGAATCAGCTGTGGGTTAGAGGAGAAGATTTGGATTTGGGATTACAGGATTATGCGAAGTGACTCGGAGGATACCATAAAAGGCGGTCCCTGATACTGCTGCTCTTTCAGACTTCTGAAGACTAAAAAAAAACTCACTTATAAAATTTCTTAGTTTGAAACTGCTGAACCTAATAGCTTGATAATAATTAATTTAAGTAGATAATAACAAAATAACTATAAAAACATCGCAAAATAAAGATGTAATAACGTTCGCTGATTCGTCTAATATCGACGATTAGAATATAATAACAATTTTCAAAAAATTTCCAAATTACTATACCTCCAGAAAATCTTCCAAATTCACCATACTACAAAAAGTGTGCAAAATCCCAAATCCGATATCCCGATCGCAGGATCGCATTACAGCCTGCGCCCAACGATCCGTAAACTATACTCGACCACCGGCTTGCCGCGTATCCGATTTGGTCATTTTAGAGGTAATTAAGGAGAGGGTTTTTGGTACTATCTACTTATTAAGAATTCTAAGGAATATTATGGATATTGAATTAAATGTTTAAGCCAAAACATTTTTTGTTTAATGTGTATGTATGATTGTGTGTTTGCACACAAATCATGCGGTACAAAGTACAAACATAAAATGAGTTAAAATGAAAACAGTTTTTGTGAAATAAATTATAGCCGAGCTGAGCAGATTGCTTATATTTTAAGAAGTTAGACAAGTTTGAATAGGTTCCTATAGACTTCATTATTTTGATACATGAGTTAGGAGCTTTTACCACATTTGGACGAAGATACGTTTAGAAGCTTGTTAAAAATAATTTTGTTTTGATAAAAATGCTATCCGTATTTCATAAACTTTCAGGGAAATCTATTCGATCAATATAACTTACTGAAATAGTCCACGTAAATTGTAGACTCTACATTTAGACAACTCGCTATTCTCTATACTCATCTATACTTAATATTATAAAACTGAAGAGTTTGTTTGTTTGTTTGAATGCGCTAATCTCAGGCAGGAACTACTGCTCCGATTTGAAAAATTCTTTCGGTGTTAGATATCCCATTTATCGAGGAAGGCAAAGTTGCACTATTGCATTATACAATCAGAAGCATTCCACATAACATTGTAATGTTTTAAATTTAATAGAACGAATAATTTCAGCTACAAATAGTATCAATGTATTTGGATCATCACGCTAAGACCAATAGGAGCGGAACACTGCGGGTAAAACCGCGGAGCACAGCTAGTGTATGTATAAAAATACTAAAGAAGTCCAAACCAAACCTTTCAGAGCGCTAACCATAAACTTAACAGCAGTATAAAAAGAAGAAATCTCACCAACAGGCAACAAGCAAATCACTTTACGAGTGACAACAAGCAATTAAACTCAATACACGCCCTAACATCAAATGCTATTAAAGGACTTAAGTGGTCAAATGTCAATTACCACTGAACGAGCAGAGTAAATATTACTTTTTAAACTCAAGTGGTAGCTACAACTGCTGTATTGATATTATTTTATTATTTACTAGCTGTGTTCCGCGGTTTCACCTGCATTGCTTCGCTCTTGGTCTTACCGTGATGATATACCTATAGCCTATAGCCTTCTTCGATAAATAGGCTATTCAACACGGAAAGAATTTTTCAAATCAGACCAGTAGTTCCTGATATTAGTGCGTTCAAACAAACAAACTCTCAAGTTATATAATATTAGTATATAGATTTAACACTTTTTGCACACATAAGAAATAAACACACAGAAAGAACAAAAAATAACGGAAAAACATGTACAAACGGCAGCTTTTTCGCAAGGTAGCGATTTCTTCCATATATAAGTAAGTATCCCATATTAATTAAGCAGGTATCTTTCCATGACAGCGATTTAGATAAGTAAGCAAAAAGAGAGAAAAATATTCAAAAATATTATAAGTCGGGAATCTGTATTCAGTTAGTTACTAAAAGAAAATGACCTGCCTTCCAAAAAACATTAAGATAATATACTAGTGCTATAACGAACGTTACACATAATCCTACAACAACATATACCTAAGTAAGTACCTCAATAGTATTATAGGAATAAACTAGCTTTCCACCCGCGGCTTCGCCCGCTTTGTCTAAAACATAATAAATTATATACTAAAACCTTCCTCTTGAATCACTCTATCTATTAAAAAAAACCGCATCAAAATCCGTTGCGTAGTTTTAAAGATAGCATACATAGGGACATAGGGACATAGGGACAGAGAAAACAACTTTGTTTTATACCTACTCTGTAGTGATACCTACGCGTACGTTAAGTCCTGAAGCATTGATACAAAAAATAGTTATCTCCTATAAGTATACGACAAAATTCCCTCCAATTAAGTTCAGAAGCTCAAACACAAACACGAATGTTTATTTTGACAGATTGATGCGTCCTTCGCCCCACAAATGGAGTTTTAATTTTTTAAACTGACAACACTTAGATGGGGCGCGTCATTTATTTTAATTTGTTCAGCGTCCCTTGGAGATTAGATTGGGCAACACTAATGTCACTGTGATTTTGGGGATTGGTAAAATGTGAAGATAATTTACATTATAGTGTTTTTGAGATTTATAGTGATGTGTGAGTGTAAAAATGTGCGTTTAATTGGGACTGAAATGTTCTTTTGTAATTTTAATTGTATTTATTAAGTCTATCCATTGCAGTATATTTATTGTAAATTAACAATTAATTAATTCCCTACTGAATGAATCAATACTTTAGCTCTATCTCTTTGTTAGAACTATTTTTTTTCAATTAAAGTTGCCCTTACCAAAAATAAAGATCACGTATCTTTCTCTATCTTAATTTTATTAGTTTAATAAATATACCAATTATTTTCTTAACCATTACATAATATATTTTCTTACATAACAACGAAAACAATACATAAATTGGTATTGTAAGGATAAAAACCCCGCCACGGTTCGGCTGGGATCGGAAACTCGATCGTATTGCAGATTAAAACCGCGTGAAATATTAAGAGCTGATGTTTCAATCCTCGCTGGTGTGGTGCGTTTTGTAGCGGTGAATCTGGGAAAAAAGGAAAATATGTATTTTATTTATTTACTTCAGATTATACATCCATATTATTGTAAGCACTAACCTTAAAGTTTTAAGGTGAATAGTGGTGAATTATTGAATGTTAGATATCAATAATTATATGAATAAATATCTTAATAATTTATTTGCATTGCATTAAGAAACGTTACGAACAGAAATAGGATGAATAGGTACCTATTTACAATAGTTGGCTACTCTATCGACATAGCTATCACATCGCTATATAATAGGTAAAAAAAGGGTTTTAGCAGACACTATTCTGTAAATCAAAAATCTTTTCTATTATGTCTAGTTATTTAAATTTATATTAATTGAATCTATACAAATCGTACTGACAAAATTGAGCTTTTATGTTTTCTCTTGAATACGTCATTTTAACAAGATCTCTGCAGGGGAATGCCGCTAAAATTGCTATTATCTAATAATTAAATACGGATGAATTCATGAATTACTTCTACACAAAAAAAAACACATTCTTAACACTTACCATATGTCCACAATATATCTTATTGCTTCAAAGAAATCTCCCTTACTGCAAAATCGCTTTCACTACCACGCCCCACGAAGTGAGTAGCGATGTATTGACGCGTTTTGTCCGTCTGTGCGGATTACTCCCGCCCGGCTGAGCCCACTTCGGTGGGGTTGAGGCTGTAAATTGAGCAGTTTTAAAATAAACACCAAATATGCCTTGTATGAGGGAAATTTAATGGTATAATGCACCACCTGGATGCGTTTTTGGCGCAATTGATTGCTAATTGTTCTGCCTAATGAATGCACTTTTATAGGTTTTTTCTTTGTGCTGTTTGAATTGGCAGAAAATGGCTGGACCGATTTGCTAATTGTTCTATGGATTCTTTTTCTATCGGAAGAAAATGTCTAAATCGATATTAATTATATGAAAATTGTAAAATTTGTGAAAAGTGGGCATGTACCTACTATATTTACTTTTAACTCTTTCTTTTGAAACTACCTACATATGTAATTATATTTTATCGTGGGTGAATCACTCTACATTACAGAAAGCAAGCTTCATCAAAATTAATTTAGTCGTTCAAGAAATAAGTACAGTCTATAATTAAATAGTAAGTGAAATTCCACTAGAGAGCATTGTTAGTTTTTAGTGTTATCAAACAACAAGAAATAAAACCAAAGCTTCTATTATATTCGCAACATCTCAAGTCGACCACCTACATCCTCTTACAAGTAGCAAGTTTATAAAGCCAACATTCGTTCCCACACGACCACTCGCTTTGACGTCCACCGAGCGAATGAACAATTATTATCTGCCATCTTTGTGTTTCAAGCACTCTCCAAAGGGTTGAGGGTATAATCGATTTGTGGTTTTGTAAACATTAAACTCTTCAATACTTGTGTCTGTTTGTGTTTTTCCATTCATAAAGTTTATTAAAATAATAAGAAACTGATCAATTGAATTTGCTTTGAAGTCGGTGAATACCTACTTGTTATTATATCGTTTTTTTTGCGTCTTTGTTGTAAGAAATACACTTGAGAATATATTGGAGTGTAATGACGGTAAAGAATATTGTATAAAAACAATATTTTTTGCAAACTTCTTTCATAAACCGCCTCTATGGCTAAATTAAAAAGTTATTGATAGTGGTTACATTCTGTATAGCGGGCGGGTTAAATACTCATTTTTTTAAATATGTACCTATTTATTACCTTTGCCTTATTATATCAACACACAAAGTATTTTATGCAGCACATGTACATAGAATTTAGATTATAAACTCCCTGTGAAACCTTCATTATCATCAGATAATATTAAAGCTTATCTTCTTTGATAATATACAAAAAATCTATAGCTAGGTATCTGTATATTTATTTATTAGGTACCATTTTCTCAAGCAATATTTACAACCAGTTTTAACTAAGTAATGTTGCAATACATTATCGAAAGATAAGATAAATACCATTTATTCGAGAAGAGAATAGAACATAATTACGTTGAAAGTCACGTGCCACAAGTAGTTCAATTATCCCTAACGGTCACTTTTTGCAAGGGCGCGTCAGGTGCTTTTAATAAGTTTTTCGATAAGAGTGCAAAAAGTTACGATTCTCATTAACAGCAAAATCGTAAATAATCGCAAATATACAGATTAAAAATCGATTAAGCGCTCGATCTTAATAAGGGTTGCCAGCTACTGTAATTATATGTTTATGATATGAACCAAGGATTATAGATTATTTGTAATATACGCGTGTACTGGAAAAATAAACTTCACGTCAAGTATGTTATTGTAAAATAATTGATGTTGTTATTGTTCATTATTGTCACATGGATGCTTTAATTGTAACTGTATAATGTTTCTTCTACTTTTTAGACTCATTATAATTTGTTATATTTGCTGTATTGATTAGACGAAGTCAATAAATATACCTATTATATAAAAATCAATCATTAAAATAGTAAAAATATTTTTCAAATGGAGCCCAGGAATAAAAAAAATGATTACCGTAATATGAACATTTTTATCCTAAGTCTAGAATGTTTCTTAAAACATTCCCTGGGACTCGAACCCAGGAATATTAGTATTACCTAGTGTCGTTAAACCAACGACCTTTAATAATTATGATCTGCCCCATTTGCCCTCTTTATTATATTTATGTGACAACCCTATAAGTACAATTGTTTTTTAACCGGTAGCCTTTGACTTGGTCTACATGAATTATTTAATAAGGAGATTTCATTATACTACTTAGGTACTTACTTCACTTAATGCCCCGTCACATTAAAGAGCATAGGATATAATAAGAATGCTAAGTTACATATAAATTAACCGACTGACCATAGAGCCTTTAGTTTCTGTGATCTGTGCGACTGACCGATGCGTATAGAAACATATTGATATTTTTCTTAGACTAAAAAATCAACGTAGGTACAATTGCATTTTATTTTGCACCAGTGGCCGTATTATGACCTCTTATTGAACTGACTGGCAAATTCATATAATACCATGATTAACCATGGCTGGTTGTTGCGATCATATAATATGAATTTGTTAGTCAGTTCCAACTTCCAATCACGGGGTAAACTGGCTGGAAATAAGAGGTCAAAATACGGTCCCTGTTATTAGTACATTTCTTTTCTATGATATTGGTTTACTTATTAATACTTCAAGTACAACATAATTACAATATCACAAGACACAAGAATTAAAAACACGTCATCCCCAATACAAAGGTTAGTCGTTATTCAGCTAATAAGAACATCATTTGACGTACCGAATACACGGAATATAATCCTACGTCAAATTGACAGCACCATGACTATCTCAACAAAACAATTTAGTGCACAAACAAAAAACAAACAGCTATTATCGATATAGCTCTATATGGAAATCGATATTAAAACATTGACGTGTAAAAGTCCAAATCATGTTCGAAAAAATATATCGCTGACGCCGCCAGTCGTTAAGGGGATTTCATAGAATCTATTTGTGTTATTTATTTGACATTACTACGCCTAAGTCGTTTTTAAATGTTGGAATATTGCAAGTAACGACTATATTGATATAGGTCGTAGTAACATATTTTTAATTTGCCAACTTCGCAACTGTAGGTTTTATTCTATTTTTGTAATTTTATTTCGATGGCTGAAAAACTCAAACAATTTAGTATCAATACAATAATAGATTGAATTCAAGATCTTTCTATATATATGTCCTGATCGGCGCTTCAAAGTCGCTTTCGAAAATACTTTTATAACCCTTTTTTTCCAATTAGCATAACTCAGAAAAAAATTGGCAAACTTTGTAGAGCTTTTACTAAAAAAATAACCAGTCGTTTCAGTAACGTAAACACTAGACTTTTTTACGAAGACTTTTTTATTAAGAAACTAGCTTTCCGCCCGCGGCTTCACCCGCTTTGTCTAAAACAATAAATTATAATATACTAAACCTTCCTCTTGAAACACTCTATCTATTAAAAAAAACCGCATCAAAATCCGTTGCGTAGTTTTAAAGATTTAAGCATACATAGGGACATAGGGACAGAGAAAGCGACTTTGTTTTATACTATGTAGTGAAAACATAATGCAGCCTATGAAACGTCCTTTATAGCCCAGCGTGGTGTAATTACGAGTTAATACTGAGACTGGTCGATTGAATCGTAGCCGTCTTTCGCTGACGTTTCAATCAACATTGCATTGTTTGTATTGTGTTTAATATCCGTAGATTGTGTTACCGATATACGGACAGGGCATGACGGGCGGTTTTATATGTATCGATCTTATGAGCCTTTGGGATGGAGGTAAACTTCTGTGAATTTGAATTCTTGGAAAGTGAGTGTGATGTAAAGAGTCAAATACCATGTAGTTGGCTTGTATTTAAATATTTAAATAAAGGCAGATTTCAGAATGCCATTCCTTAACTCAGTTATGAAGACTTAAACCAGAATGCAAAATTAATTCTGGATATGCTAGTCATATCGGCTCTACCTATCAAGTAGGTATCGACAATGACACAAAAGTATGATTTGTACTTACAGTTTAACGAAAACATACATTGCTATTAAAACGCAACAAAAAACACATAAACATTAAAATACCTAGGTACTTACAAATAACTTGCAGCACATTTACAGCCTTCTCACACCTGCTACAAAAATCGTCGAATTCATTTGGATGAACAACGAAAATGACCCTCTTAGATTACGTCGACCATTTAGCAAATTAAGCGCTGATCATCATCATACCTACTAACATTAAAATCCGGAAGTCTGTCAGTTTAAACCACAGCACCGGTTCAGATGATTTTTTATTAAAATTGTTGAAAACCTAGGATCCGAAATAAACAGCTTTTTTAAATAATCCTTATGTTTTTGAAATACCCCTAGTTACCCATGGTATTTGGCTAAAAGTGGTGGTATTTTCCGCGGCTACTAATATAAATATTCCCTCCGTAAACGGACCGTTATCCTGCATTATAAACCGGCCATAGCAAAAAGTACCGGAACATCGACATATCTATAGAATCACTCAGAGCTTTTTTAATTGTCGGCGTATATATTATACCTAATGCAGTTATTGGCGATGCGCGGTGCCAATTTCGTATTATTGGAACGTGCTCAACCTTTTTTTATTGAAATATTTTATTTATTTTAAGATTATGCTGAATGTACCTAATAAAGGGCTGTGTTGTTTCTGTCATAAGCTCTTCTTTGTTTTGTCCAGGGTCTACAGTGTTAAATATCGCAACTAGTAGAGTCATTCATAATCGAATTCCTATCTTCTCTTTAGAGATAGGTAGAGTTTTAAAAAACCCATGTTCAACCAAACATATTCTCTATCTACAACAAAAATTTCATCGAAATCAGTTCATACATTGAAGCATATTTATCTGGCATATTAATTTTCACATTTAAACCAATATAATGTGCCTATAACAAATCTTTCTTCCTCTACCATATTTTTAAAGATTGTATTTATTTAAAAGAAAACTGCAGTCGAGTATGGCAGACACCGTTCTCAGGCTGTATTCTGCATATGGCAAGAACTTGTTTTTAAAGCAATGATCCTGTTGAAACGTCGCCGATAAATAACGACGATTGCGTCACCTAACCACATAAACGCGTATTACCGACACACCATTAGATTCAATTTATTCGCCATTTTAGTCTCGTGATTTTAAGAAACTTGACAAAAGAAAGCCGACTTTTGAATCGATGGTGTTTCAAAAATTAAGGATGTTTTATTTTTAATACATTGGAATGACGATTAATAGCCGAAGAAAGTTTGAAAACCACTTGAAAACGTAGTATTCACTGTAAAATTATACATCTTTGTACCCACTCATTAAAAAAACAATTTATAAATGTATATTAATTCAAGAAACAAAATTTAGGTAATACAATATAATTGAATCACTGAACTCTACATACAGTAAGAGAGAGTTTCTTTATTATTCAAAATAAATTTAATATACATATTTATTAGTTATTACACAATAATTTATAGAAAGAAATTAACGAATCCTTCAAATACTGCCGAATCGATTCAATATACCTAAGTAACAGTAAACATATACAGTACCTACTACCCTAGTATAGTAAACTCAAACATTTATTTATTCAATTAGACTTCTTCTAGAAGCACTTTTGAAAAGTCAGTTTAGGTACATATTTTTAACATTTACCGCCGATTCGGAAAGCAGTAGTATTAGAATTTTTTATTATTTCATCTGTACTGTAATAAACAAACCAAAAAAAAATATTTTCGTTTGGCGGGAACACAGAGATTCCAACGCGTCGATCCAAATGCCTCTGCGTACGCGCAGAAAATCATTTAGTTAATTTGCTTACTTGAGGTGTAGATCCAACTTATTTGGCACTAAAGAAAGCAAAATGTGTTTTTCTTGTTAGTGTTATTATGCTGTCTACAAAGGAGGCTTTAACAGATTATTTAAAAAAAAATATTATACCTAATGCTTTTTGCCTACTTTTTATGGTAGATAATATGTGAATTTTCAGGATTTCCCGCACCTAATTTCTCTAAATCTCTAAAATTAAGTTTTAAATATTTTTAAATAGATATGGATTTGCTTTTGTCTATAAAATATAAAATTTAACTGAATTGGTCTGAGTCAAGTTTGGTGCAAAGCAAGCAAAGCAAGGCAATACTTAGTGTATACGAATGTCCCAAATTTCGGCGATACGTGGCGCCGGTCTCAGCACGATATTTAGTAACGTCAGATTGCTTCATACACAAATAATATTCTGATGTACATCCCTGATAACATCTGTATTGGATTAGGGCTACCACCAGCGGTAATTAATTGTTTGAAAATTTTAGGAAATCTCTAATTCTAAGCTCTTAAAATATGCGATGAATTATTACGTAATATATTTAATGTATGGCACACTTTAAATTGAATTAAAATATGAAAACATGACAAAGATACTAGATAATAATTAATAATATGTAAGTGATCAATAATATTAACTCCATAGTTTTCCAACAAAAACGTGTTTTGCAAATATTTAGTAATATTGTAGTTTTTCGCTACATCTTTATCATTTTTTTTTACCAAGCACGGACCAAACATTAATAAAGTCATATGTGGCAGCCCTATTCAAGCCAACCCGTCAATCTCTCGCAGCATGCGCCCGCGCCGATACGATTCGTGTCAATTTATTGAACCTTCATCAAATTCTTACAAGTAGATATATTTAAGGTTTGCTTAAGGGTCGTTATGTAGTGCTCACTAATATTGATTCGGTAAGTCGAACGGAATTAAATGAATTGAAGTTTATTTTTTTATTTGAATAATTTAGATGAACAATACTTTTTATAATCTGTAATAGCTGAAATATACCCACACACTCTCACACACACACACACACTTGTACAAAAATAAATTGCATCACACTAGACATTAGCTACATACCTAGGTACATTTTAATTTTTTAATTAATTTAACTCAAAAACATCGTAAAATTCCAAACAGCAGTAAAAGTAGCATAACTCTACCGTTCTTCGCAATCGAACTACTTCCAGATTTACCAGCATTATAGGTACTACCAAAAAAACTCAAGTAATTTCAACTAAAATGAAGACACAAATAAGCAATTAGCGTTGTCAGAATCGATTCCCATAGATACGTAGGCGCCAGCGAACCTGCACCGTCATGTACCTTTGATATTTCGAACATAATTACGTTTCGTAAAACAATATACTTAGCTTTTTGCTTTCGAAACGTGGGGAAGATAGTGTTGTCACCAGCTCATGAGTTCTATCTTTAATAATATGTACTTCTTTATTTGGCCGAGTTTTAAATTATGCCAGAATTGCAGTGATATTTTCTGTCTATGGTAACTTTTCGTTTTCATTAAGAATTCTTTTGATCTTAAGAGCTGATGCTTCACTTACCTAATCTGTGCCGTAATCTACCTAATTGTTTAATACTTTTTACCAATACTTGCAAAAACTTCATTAAAAAATCTGTAATACTGTGTTCTGTGTAATATTATTTCTGCAGTATTATTGTCTATGGCAGCTCAAACTAAACAGCTTTATGTTATCTGTATTGAATGAATTTGCAGTATTCCTTTTAGCGCTTCCCCTAGGACACTATCGATTATCTGGATGAACTAGCATTTCTAGATAAGATGTGATAGATTTTGACGAGGCAAGGTTCGAAACACAAGAGGCATGAAATATGTCACTTTTAATATTTTAAGTCATGTATACTGTATAGGGTCTGTTTGATTTTTAAAGAAAATGTGTGTTTTATTTTAGAAGCAATTGACGATAGTGTCATTAGTGTATTTATTTCATACAGAGCTAAGAAGTGACAAAATACCTACTCACTAGTAAGTGTTTAGGCCCAGTGGCTTTTAAGTTGCCATTCGCAGTTACCTATTTATATTAGCAACATAGCATAGTGCATTCTATGAACACCAAAATATTAAATGAAATAACACTTAAAATATTTAGCTGCAGTCGGTTAAAATACGTTACACAAAAGCCCAAGGGAGTGATCGCTAGTTTATTATGAAATGACATTGAATTAATCCATAAGGCCACCTTGCGGCTCTCATTAACACAAATGGACTCACGACTCGCTTCACAATAAAAATCGCATTCACACAAAAAATAAACATGATTAATGATACGGAGGCAGTTTACTACAAGTATCATAGCGACGGTGGGGATAGCGAACTGCTTAATTATCGAGCATGTTCGATTGGTTGTATGTAACCTAGAATTTTCAGTGTAGCCTAAAAAAGAAAGATGATTTGACAAAAAGCTTGTGTCCTAATGAAATCACCACGCAATAACCTTAGCAAATTTTCTAAACTTTTGTTAAAAGTTAATGCAAGTTATTAAAATTTTCGTAGAGTAGAATAAAATGCTATTATAGAGATATCAAAATGTACTAAGGTGACAACAATTTAAACGCTGCCACGCCAAAAAAAGAGATTATATTTATATTTTTAAAATATAAATAACGAATCAAAGACAACATGAATAAAACGACATAGGTATAATTTCGTACTTTCTGTATTAGGTTTTGAAAACACACAAAGTTTTAAACACACTCATTTATATTTCAGCTTTCCACCCGCGGCTTCGCCCGCGTTTTCAAAGAAAAACCCGCATAGTTCCCGTTCCCGTGGGATTTCCGGGATAAAACCTATCCTATGTATTATTCTAATGTATAAGCTATATTGTGGTAAAGTTTCATTAAAATCCATTCAGTAGTTTTTACGTGAAAGAGTAACAAACATCCATACATCCATACTTACAAACTTTCGCCTTTATAATAGTAGTAGGATATTTGGGAAATTGAACAATTGAAATAATAATTAATTATTGTCTTTTAATTATTGGCGTGGGACGTCCACCCACAAGATGGACAGACGATCTGGTCCGAGTGGCAGGGAGCCGCTGGATGCAGGCCGCCGGTGACCGGGCGTGGTGGAAAACCCTGAGGGAGGCCTTTGTCCAGCAGTGGACGTCCCATGGCTGACACGACGACGACGACGACGATTGTCTTTTAACACATTCTTGTATACCTACCAGAAATTAAAGAGTGAAAAAAATAAATAATCGATATTTATTCATCAACCTTACCACCCGTGTGTCCCACGAACATACTCAACACGGCTATGAATGTTATATGTTGGATCAATTCTGATACATTTGTGTGCCGATAAACACCAGTTATTTCGTGAAGTGCTGTCTGCATTACCGAAGATACAATCTGTTGAAAGCTGTCGTATAGGATGCGAAAGTTTTGTTAATGTTTGTGTGCACGGAGAAATGAGAACTGAATGAATTTTTTTATTGATGGATTAGGAAATAGGCTTTTTAGGTACTTCACAAGTAAAGCTGCGGTTTAATGTTAGGTAGGTACTATAGCAAACGAATACGAAAAAAAGTAACACTATGTATTCAGTTTTGTCAAAGATATGTTGTTGATTTAATTCTTGATGGAATTCACCTTTTTCGATAAATGTTGGACGGTTAAATCGATCGTATATATTATTATATGAAAAGCTGGAATTTATCCTTTCTCTATTTTATTCACAACCCTGATTATTTCTTTTCATACAGCACCATCTAGTCGCAAGATATCATACTAAGCTACCAGATTTATATCACCTTCAATTACTCTTTACCAAAACTACTGCTCCAAAGCCAAACAGTTTCACATTTCTCACACGAAATATGTTCGGTATTTTAAGTAAGTAGTTAAAAAAAATATAATAGTGCGATGTAGGCGCCCGTCTCATCTCAACGACATAATGACAGGCTTCGCGAGTGCTTCCGAATAATAGCCGAGCTTTTTGTTCAAATACTGATGATATTTAATTGGAATATTTATTTGGAAATGATAAATCACGTTGAGCAACTGACTGGTTTACATTCTATGAATTTGGAATGTTTGTTTTTGGAATTGTAGAGAATCTAACAGTTTTTAGGTAGGTTATAGGTACCTACCTTAGTTCAGTAGTAGAAACATTAGTTTGGATTATTAATTTCCTATAGGTACTGCAGGTAATTTAATCAAAAAAATCAAATATTTTCCTACACCTAATATTTTGGAAACATGAAATCATGAACTACGCAGGTTGCGTAGATTGAAACCTAGCAAGAGATAGCGCAGGATAGAATCAATGGAGGATCTGATTGACGGAGGCCAATACGCACTTGGTATCACTGCGCTATTCTTGTCAGTAAGTAAGTAAGCAAGACATCTTAAATTGAACAAAATCCTAAAAAAGAACATCGTACACAATTTTTTTTCACTTTAAGATTTAGCTACAAAGAATATTAACAAAGTAGGTAGTATACTAGTATAAAACAGTAGTACAAAGTAAAGTAGTATCTACTACTACTATCTACTTATTTAATAAGTAATTTGTGGTAGTAGCAACAAAAACACAAAACACAGGTACCTATTACAAGAACAATGCAATACAACGACATTACATTAATATTGAATAAATCGTCGTCAAAATCCACACAAGTCGATTATTCGAATGAAGTTCGCAAGAAGTTGATAACCAAATAACCATCAATTCGCATCCAATACGGCGAATTGGGTTTACGTCATGAGTGGGAGCGGGAGCGGACGCTGAAGCGGGAAATTAAATTTGTTACATATGGTATAAGATAATTAATTATCTCGTGGACTAGAACAGGATAAAATTGAGGCTCTTTTTTCTGCGTTATTCCTTATGTCCGATCTAAGTATACCAAACTGGCTGACCATAGATAACAATTCATATGTTGTGGTTCCATAAGGGCTGAAAAAAAATAAGTAAGATGAAAAAAAGATATTTTCAATAAAAAAAATTGCAGTTAGCGTGTTATTACATATAAAATTGCCGTCGCACATAGTTTCAGCATTAGCACCCACACTAAGAAAAGCTTTTGAATTAAATAATAGCAATCAGCAAATGTTCATAATACCTATACATTAAACAAAATATTATGTTAACTGGGTTGTAGCGCCAATCATCATAATATTAATTTTTGCATTCCAAATCTACAATCTTTCTAGAACCGAAAGATAGCGTTATCCATTGTTTAAAAGTTAAAACAGAATGAAAATCGTTGCAGTAGTTTTTGAGTTTATCGGAGGACTGTTATTCAATAATAGGTAATATGTAAGTATTTAGAATAAACTCTTCTTTTGCATCATGTTGTCTTTTTGTTAATCGTTTAAACTATTATGCAGGTACTTCCATAATATTTATCTATCATAATAAATTATTTTAGTATTAAATTACCTTACCTTACTTAGTTACCTTTTACCCTGGTTGCCTGGATTCCTGGAATAGATCGATAACTTATAAGTGCTAAGACCGCTAAATAAATTTTATACATATTTCCTTTTTTGTGAGGTTTCCTCTGTGCAAAACTGTAATAAAGTGTGAAATAAATAAATATTCCACAATTTCCTCGCTACAACCGCTCCCTTGTGCCACACAGCGCACCGCAATCGAATCAATACACGGCGCATCCCCAAGGATTTCACGTTTCATCCCCTGTTATTGTTTCAATCTCTCCGCGAATCGAAAAACTTGCTTATACACGTGTATTGTTCTTTAAACTTTGTTATTGAACGCGTTGAGAGCTTTCAGAAAGTGTGTTTAATGTGAAAGAATAAATGGGATAGATTGTTGGAGATATCTGTTTCTAATAGGTACTGATGCATATTATAGTACCTAATGAGGTTATTGGGAAGTTACTGTTATGTTTATTGCCTACTACATATATTGTTAAATCAATTTAAATTACATAGAGATAGTATCATATTATCTCGATGTTACCTAAATCAACACTTTTTGATAAAGCAGTTTGATAACGATCTTGAAAAATCGCCTAGGTTAGGTCTTATAATACCTACTATAGCTGTAGCTTACCACAAGCTTACTTCATCAAAAAAATTATGATGTGTCTAGTGTGTGATAGTAGGTAGGTACCTATTGATATATTTAATATTTCTCACTATACGAGTTTTTTTAAGCTTTCATAAAATAAGAATTACCTATATTTCACAAGTTTATAAAACCTTGTCTTCAAAATCAAACAAAGCACTTCAAAAGATATAGGTATTGTAATTATGTTACCAGTTTAATATGTCTTAAATAGCGAAGATTTATCATCTATTACATCTATAAGTATTACTTTATTTCATTGCAAGGCTGCAAGCTTCAATTATTCATTTTTGTTATTTTATTCCTCATATAGTTAGTTACCCACTTATTTTTAGTTTTAAGTGAACATTATGTTTAAGAGAAGAATATAGTGATACAAGTAGGTACTTATACTTATAATCCATGAAATTATTATATAAATATTGACTTATCTATACTTTTAAAGCAAACAAATCCAAATTCACTCCACTACAGATGCAGTCAAAACTCTGCTTTTTGTGTAATTAAAAGTCACTAGAAGTTCGCAAAAAACCGATCAAAATGGGCAAGTGTCAATTTTTGTCCAATCTCATGGATTTCCGCTAGCCCGTTGCCCCGGAAACGGGATGAACGGACCCGAGCGCTCATAGTAACACCTCGTACCTACATACAGTTATATATTTTCAACCGACTTTTAAAAAAGGAGATTCTCAAACCAACTATATTTTTTTTATATAGGTAGTAACTAAGGTTACTTACCTTGTGATGATATGATGTAAAGTGCATTTAAATCATCATTGCTACTTGGCACTCGAAAGACAAAGTAAAATTTAAATTTAAGGAGAACTCCGAACACAATAAACTCTTCTGAATGTGAGATAATTTTTGGTTATCTGTAATTACGTAGTAACTTTGTATTTAGTATTTCGTAATCTCTTCAATATAGACCAGTGCCTTCCAAAACGATAAAAACCTAAAAAAATCTCAGTAGGAAAATCTCAATACTTACTGTGATTTTTTTTTTTGTTTCAAAAATTATCGGCACTGGTCTAATAAGGCAGTTTAGTGTTTTCGTTTGTACTACTGTGACTGTAGTCACACGACGTGACAAATAACAAATTACAAGTATCATCAAAGTATAAATTTAATTAAAAAATATACAACAATATTCACAAAAACGCTATGTTAAAAATGTTTTAGTTAGCCTACCTACTGCGTTTGTGTAGAATGAATTAATAGAAGATAAACATTCTTGGAATGTTGTCGCTTCTTAACAAATACTATACAGCTGTTTTGTTTTTAAATTATTTACCTATTACAAATATTATATACCTATCACTTGAAAATATATCCGGTACTAAAAGATTTTTGGCGCACATTCTCTGTTGTTCTTTCTCTATCCGTGTATGTAAATTGTAAGTACTTATACTTAATTGAAGTGAAACTTCTATAACGGGGTTGGAAAAAAATTTAGTGTAGCATTTTTTCCTTACGCGCCATGTTTTTCTTATCCCTACCACGCGTGATTCGACGTATTTCTGTAATGTTGCATACATATATAGTAGACTAGCGACCCGCCCCGGCTTCGCACGGGTGCAAATCGGATACTAAATACACTACAGAAAAACTTTGAACGTTGTATATAAAAATTAAAAACATAGCGGCCCGCTCCGGCTTCGCACGGGCACGGGTATAAAATAGATAGCGGGCGGCCGGCCGGTACCGCCGCAAACGCTACGTCCCGCAATTTTT
>CAJQZN010027053.1:0-26133 GCA_907164685.1 Colias eurytheme
ACTGGAAGAGATGGAAACGTTAAGGATGTGGGTTATGACGGGGGCGAAGGGGGTGAAGTAGGGTTCGTAGGTTCGGTTATCAATCTTTTTATAAGATTATTTGTTAATTATATGAAAAAAGATCAAATCAGATTGTGAAAAAATATTCCGTAAAAAGAATAACCAAGAATGTATCACTCTAACAATAGATTTAAGCTATTTTTCCAAGTACATAATGTTGTTTTACGAGAGACAGACGCAAGCACTAAGGGGCTCATAAAACCTGTACCCACGTTACAGCTTGATGCGTGTTATTGACAATAGTGTTCACAGTTTTATATTGGCTTTTGTTATACGTTCTAAAACTTAAATTTTAGAAGGTATTTTTTACATTTTTTCAACATAATATGATGTACGAACATTTTATAGACACTGAAACTCTGGAATAGCCTTTACACGCGCGCCCTTGTTGATGTTAAATCATATTTCAAACTGAACAGTATTCATTTTCACATTTAAAACAAGCTCTATAACACACCTCCAAATATAACCGTGTACAGTGTTTATTAATCGGACCAAAGGGTCTATCCTTCAAAATTATTCAATAAGCTAGGAACCATTATTTTATAAAGGTCAATTTGATATTTTTCAACTTATTTTATATTTTACAAATCATGTCTAAATAAAAGTCTCGGCACGCGCAATAAAAAAGGCTGATTGATTTTCTTAACGGTGCCTAAAAATATTAAAGAAAATCCATCAATGGAATAAATGAGAAACGCACCCGAGCATCAGAAGGGGAATCCAAGATAAATTTACTTTATTCATAAAAATTGATAAACGTTCTCATTATTTTATGAAATAGATGGATCACTACGCTTCGTACTCTGGGGTTCAGTATTCGCCCTTGGATATGGCAGAGTATGTGTTCTGGACTGGTGATGAACATGGTGTCACTAATGCTATTGAGGAGTTCCTACAAGAAGGTCTGGTGAGTACATGGAATTATTCTAGAAGTTTCTAGTACATATATAAAAAATAAGGTGTGTTGACTGTTTATTCTTAATTATGATTGTAAATATTGGTAGGTAGGTCTTATTGTTGAGCGGAGGGCAATATATTGCAATTGTTGTTAATGGAAAATATATTGAATTCCTATGTGTTTAACTATTTAATTAAAGAGCATAAAAATAATATCCTTTGCAGATGTTTAATTTCTTTTTTAAACATAATTCTAGGCAATTAGAAAGTCAGACGACATAAATGATTAATAGCTTTGCAACAAGTCAATAACTGCGTTAAAAACAACCGACTTCAAACTTGCAATTGCAACATTTACAAATACAGACAAAAATGCTCATAAAATAAAAACTACTGGGCCTATCCGAATAAAATTTTTATGGGACCAATTCGACACCATCCCGCATCGAACAAAAAAAGAATCACGTAAATCGGTTCAGAAACCACGGAGTAATCGGTGTACATACATAAAAAAAAAAAAAAAAAAAAAAAACATACCGGCCGAATTGATAACCTCCTCCTTTTTTTGAAGTCGGTTAATAAAATAATTTGAGTGTCAAAAACTGTACGTACTTTAATTAAAGGATGGTTTTGATTATAAAATGCTTTGATATTTTGAGCAATTATCGCGTATATCTTTGATGTTGTAAATGGCAAAAATTGACATGTATATTAAATGGGTTGCACATATGCTCAGCCATTTTGACTAGAAGTGAAATTTATCGTAAAAACAGGTGTGGAATTCAATATTGATAAATAATGCGTGATTCTTCAGTTCTTTCTCAAAATATTCGATATTTTATTTGTACAATGATACTTCACTCACAATATTAATTTATTTTGTTATGTATGGGTTACTTATTTGTAGATATGTTTATAAATTATACCTATACATTATGCTTATGCGTTTGACGATTTACGTATTTACCTAATTTATGATAAATTTCCCCATATATTGATCTAGTTGCAAATTAGTGCTGAGTAAAATATGATATTACTCATTGCTTATTTGTATAAAGTAGCAGCCAGCAAAGAAGTTCTACAAATTATATCACCATACTAAAAATCAAACATTTGCAGCATGGCAACTAAATCGCAAAGCAACTTCCTTTATAGGCAATATCGCCGCGCCGTAAAAATTGATGAGCACATCCATTTCAGATGAACAAAGAAGAAGCGATCGCATTTCTACAGGAAATAAAGTTCAATATCGATTACCTCCGCGCCCATTACGCACAGAATATCAATGCGGCTGAACAAAATGCGCAACAAGAAAAACTGAGGAACGCTCTATTGGAACAGAATGCTAAGGTAAGTTCTAGAAAAAACTGAAAAAAAAACTTTTATACTGTAACGATGCGTACACCATAAATATAGTTACTTAATTAATTTGTAGTTATTTATACATTAAAGATGCAAACCATAAGTATACTTAAACAACGGTTATCATATTTACATAAGTATTTAAAAGTTATCAATTATTTTATTTTAAAAACTAAACTACCTTCATAAGTATCTCGGAGGCTCCAGCTTTCAAATAAAAAGATAATCAAAATCGGTTCACTCATTTGAAAGTTCTAAGGTCTAAGCGACACAAAATACAATACAAATTCCTTTATTTAACACGCACACATACACAAGTGCAAAAAAAAACAGAAACCTAAAAATACAGTTGAATTGAAAATTGACAATAGGTAAACTTAAAAGTATACTTAAACAACTATTATCATATTATTTTCTGAGTTAAAAGTTATTTTATTGTATTATTTTGTACATTGAAAATGAGAAGTTTTAAGACCTTGTATATTGGCTATAAATACGGCTTATGTTATCAACAGTTTTACTTATTTTCCTTTCATTCATAAAACAATGAACATCGTTGTTGTTGTGCTTGCATTGTGAAATAATATAAAATATGAATACGAAAATATACTGCTTTTCATTGACTGTACAAATCATAAAAAATACGACATACTTTTAATCTAATGGCTGTGAAAGCATCACCCGATTCAACGTTTTCTCAATAACTTTACTCTATAAAAATGTACATTAAAATCTGTAGTATAATATTATTAATTAAGGTATTGGATCAATTTATCTCAAGACTGCTTGCTATTAAAAATCAATCTTATCGTTGTGATTTTAATTAAAATATTTCATGAAATAACAAACTATTTTAGAGGATTAATTTCGTACAATTTATCGCCAATTAATAAGTAATTTGCAGGCATTTATTAATATTTAATATCTGCGCCTAGATACAGCCATACTAAATCTACATTTCTGTTTGTGTATAAATTATCGCGGCCTCAACCGCCAGGCTCTATTCAAACGAAATTATTTAATTACCCATTGCAATTGATTTTCAAATTAAGGCTTTTATTGGTAGTGATGATTAAACTAATTTAAATTCCCTGAAACTGGTTGATGGAAATCCTTTAAAAACCTATATACGTAGTATATTATTATTAGTCTGTAGCCCCACAATTTTATACTGTTTCTTTTCTCGTACAAAACATGTTTATTAATTGAGAGAGATTGCTATTTTTACGCAGATACGCTCGTATGCAGTATTTTACAGTTATTCCTAGCCATTAGTCATGTTTTAGAAATATATCTCTTTTCACATAAAAAACACGAACAGCAAAACTTTTTCGTAAAACATTGTTGTAAAGGCAATGAGAATAAATAAACTCAAGTTACGAGTAAAGGTTACGTGTATAATTGGATGTCGTAGATCACGTAGCATCTGCTACGGCTGCTACGATATTTCGTAGACATAATAACTGCTAAAAAGTAAATGTATTTTTTAATTAAACTGTCTTTTGTCGAGGTGTCGAACAGAATAAATTTGACAATTTATAAAACGACAGGTGGATGCTGATGGATAGGTTTTTAGTTTTTACAAAAATATTTAACATAACAATATAATATACTAAAATTCGTAATGATATTCCTTACATATACAATTTAGGATATATAAAATATATCCTATGTTGAATTATTAAACAAGTCAATATTTCAATTAACATTATATCCGATCAGATTAAATAGTTTCAAAACAATAGATCCTCATCTTATTGGTAATTAGATACGACAATCTTAATTGAAAATCGGAATTATAATAAACGGCCTCATCAGTGTGTTGTCAGCTGTCGGCAACGTTGTCCATGGTAGCGAAAGAGCTTTATTTTATCATTGTATTCATCTCTTTAGTACTTACAATAGTATATCTTGCCCTGACAGTTTATATAAGAGCTAGGTGATTATTTAACTCCGCCACATATATCATTAAAGAACTCGACAGTTTTATAAACCATTATAGCAGAAAAAAGGAAAACTTATAAGTACGTGAGCCGTAAATGCATTATTCAAGATGACACCGAGATTTAACATGTTATACAGAGAAGTAGGTCAGCAAAACCTTATTAGTACAGCGGCCGGAGCGTATAACACAATGGGATATGTGGTTGCTCTCTACAAACTATAAAGCAGAGATTGATCATAAAACTGTATCACGACGCACAATAAACTTTATTGCTAGCGTAATAGGATTCGATATAGCGTGAATACATCGATTTAAACTGCCGTTTATGTGTCAATTGTATAATATCACGTCTGTTAAAAGTTGTGAGCTTAGTTGTATACAAATAGACCGTAACAAGCACGTTTTATTTACCTATACGGTCGGTACACAATTACTGACGATAAAGCTCGTTCTATTTCAGAATATTTAAGAGCATTAAAGGGAATGCTGGAATTATGATGATAATTCATAAAATACATTTTTTATTTATCTTATAGAGATAGCTCCGTTTGTACAATATTGTATTTAATTTAGTTCATCCTATGATTAGTCATTTATTCGTGGTATAAAGCAAAAAAGCAAAGTAAAGCATTTTCATTCATTAGTTCCCATACATGTGGTCAAGGTATATAAATGGAGGAGTGACCCATCCATTGACCCTAAATAATATGTCAACTATATATTATGTGCTATAAACCTTGAACATCTATTCTTTTTAAAGCGTGCTGTGCTATTAGTGTTGACATTAAGCTAATAAAATTTTATCGCCAGGAAATATTTCCTGACTTTGCCGAGATAACATTTTCAGTTTGAGAAAATCGTTTTAAATTGACAGCCTTATATTGGTTTGATAAGCACAGCTTTGTACAGAAAATTGGGTACCTAATATCTATTACAGGCGTAGGTAGGTAGTGAATACATTTTCGGAGGCTACACGTACACAGGCTACACGTAGTCGAATATTAAATTAATATTTGAACTTAGCATGATATTATGATTTCATTATACTCTCTACTTAGCTTTGTTTAAAAAACCTAGAGTTACTTATTGATGGAAAAGTAACTACGCAAGATTTAATTATTAATCTTACACAAAATATACTATATCAGGAGGAAACAGGATGGCCGGTTATTCTGTAATATGTAAATGTAATTATCAGTGCTTATTTTATTTAATGTTTGAAAAAATGGTATCTTAATACTTTTGAGCGATTTTAGAACTCTTCTGTCTATTTTCACTTATTTAACAGTCCCACCCAACACGAATAAACTTGCAAAGTTATTTATATTATGTAACTAAATGTTCAGGATGCTCGCTTCTCAGCGTTGTTAAACAAACACCAATGTAATTAATGTTGCGACCCATTTATGTTTGTGTCTAACATTTTAAAGTTTTGCAGATGTAATTAAAATGGGTAGAGTAAAGACTAGAAAGTTCTGGGTGTTTCGTAATGCTACAATCTGGGTTATCTTTCTACCCATCTGTGTAAAGTTATTTAATGTAGGTCTGACTGATTTGGCAATATTAATATCTCTTAAAACTTAAAAAAAAATGTGTTGTAAACACACGGTAGGTAGGTTGGAACCGTATTAGTGGTTCAGACATTTATTTAAATGCTAACGTCGAATTATTATTAGTTTTAATTCAATTCACATTTCGTATTACACTCAGAACATTAGGTCGCTATTGGGAATGTTATTATTTATTTATTTATTTATTTACACTTTATTGTGCTGGCATACAAATAAATCCTTAAAATTAAAACTTATAACTAGTCCAGCACAGAAGGCGGCCTTATCACTTAAGAGTGATCTCTTCCAGGCGAGTGAAGTTTGTGAGTTCTAAAATCGCTCAAAAGTATTAAGATACCATTTTTTCAAACATTAATTCTTTTTTTCTCTATTAATATCATAATTGAAACAACCTCCTAGCTCACTCTTGTTAAATACGGTTACGAATATATAAATTCTATGTTTATCAATTTTCCACTTAGATAATAGTGTCTATTTATAAGATCGTCTGAATAAAACAACACTGTGATTTACTAAGCGAGTAATTGGTATTTCGTTCAACGAAGGCAATGCGATTACTTCGCCCACGCCAACACTTACCTACGTGTCTCTGCATTAATATCCCACTAACTAACTAAAATATTTATTTTGTGTGCTTGGTTAAAAATGCTTTTAAATAGAACATTTTGGTTTTATATACTTAAGGTTATAATCGTGGTTTTATTTAAAGAAGATTGGAGATTGTATTTAAAGAACTATTTTGTTTGCAATGTGATTGGTTTTAAATTTTTATAGTGGATTTATTGGTACATTATTGCATTCGTTTTTGTGTTTCAAATTAATGGAATTAAATAAATCTTTGAATAATACATAAAATACATAATATATTCTTTGCATTGTCTGTGATTTTTTCAATACATTAGCTTAATTGAAGTGAAACTTCTTTATCAGGGTTGGAAAAAAATTAAGTGTAACATTTTTTCGTTACGCGTGACATTTTTCCGTTACGCGCCATCTTTTTCTTATCCCTACCACTTCTTTCTGTAAAGTTGCATATAGTAAATTATTTTTTGATAAATAAGGTCATAAAGAAGTTTTACTTCTTACGTGTGTACATGCACACATTTTTTTGTTTCTATCTTAAGATCTGTACTGATATTGATTTCCACTTTTACATTAAACCACAAAATGTCAAAGTTAATTAACCGACATTCTAGGAGCTTCAATACCGGCCGATGCAGTCATTTCCGTTCGGCGGCAGCCCTGACATAGTGCGCTCGATCTCCGGCAAGACGTGGGAGATGAGCAACAATCTCGGCGTGGTGCCAGCCCTGCCCGTGTCCACTGATCTGCGCCCGGAGATTGCGAAGCGCGCTTACGATCCTATGATGCAGACTAACGTTATTAGTTAGTATTTGCACGTGTTTGGACACTATTTTATATTTCAATATTATTTATGAAGATAAAAGGAAATTTATATCAAGTATTAATTCAATTTAATTCGTATTTAATTCAAGTTTTGCTTTGCATGAACATTAAAAAAATATTTTCTTAATACAAAGGATTGCTGGCTTAGGGCTCTTAAACTTCACATTCTTTCTCGTTTAAAAGAAACGTTTACTGAAACATAAGCATGTTAAGCGGAATTTTTTTGCAATATTATTTCTTTGATATTATATTTAGTCGCAACATTTATCTGATTTCATTACTTTTATTGTATTTTAATAATTGCAACTGTACAACTTACTTTATAAACTTTTATTTATTTACCTTTAGATTTAAATATTATTATATCGATACAGGTACGTCTGATTACGACCGCGATGGTTCAATCGTCAGCGAAGAAGAATACGAGGAAATGATGGAGAAATTGAGAGCCGCTGACACTCTCTATACTGAATACTCGTTGGAGGAAATCATTTATCAACTGGCTAAGGTATGTTTAACCGCCTGTGTTAAAGAAGGTAGTGGGTAGTATACGTATTTATCTATATTATGTCCTTATGTATACTTAATAAAAATAAAAAAATAAATAAAAATAAAAATCATTAATTGAACAAGGTTCCTTACATCAAAATATAGACCCCAGACTCCCAATATAGCTTTCGCTGTGTTTCAGGAGTCTGTGCCTTCCCGATACAATACATTAGAATAGTTCAATAAAATACATTAAAATAGTAATTAGTTACGAAGAAAATTTTACTTAAAGTTGACATAAGAAGAAAATTTTTTAAATCATAATATTTAAAAAAAATTAATAAATTAAAATATTTAAAACAATTTACATTTCATAACATAATATTTAGTTCCACAATATAATTTACTGTTTAGCAACTAAATAATTAATACAATTAAAACAATTAATACAATTAAAATAATTAGTATCACTTAATATTTCAATATTTTCGATGCGATCTAGAAAGGGATCCTACTAAAAAAGGAACTTTATTGAACATTACGCTTTATTTAGCAATCCATTTGCATTTGTAAATCGTTTGATTTTTTGATAGCTTAGGTACTCCATGATCAGATTTTTAAATACTAATTCCTTTGAATTAACAGTTATGGCACCACAATATAGCTTTTAATTTCGATCATAACGTACATATGCGAATGTAATGATACGTTTCAAAGATAATTGCGTCGTATAAAAGCGTTATCCTGCTTTAGCTAAAGTATATAATTTAAGGGTCCTATAACGATTTCATCGTTACATTGTAACATGATTGTAACTATAATGGAATTGATATGAGGTTCATCTTTACTTCTAGTGGATGGATGAGATTTTTGAAAGCGTCATAGTATAGAAAAGGGGATAAGTAATATGCATTTGAACTTGTAACTATTACAAACGATGAACGTAGGTATCCTGTAAGAGTTTAGCTTGAGTGAATAATAAAATTACTATCACAATAAAAATTGTCATGGTTTTATTTAAAGTAGTTAAATATGTGTCGTGTTTAACAAAGCCAAGAAATAGAAGCTATTTGATCCTTATTCATGCTCTTTGCGTTCTAATTCCGAAGTAACATTATAAATATTACGCTCGAATGATTCCGTATTATTTGAGAAAAAACTCTCTTTGAAATTTATGAAACTGGAGAAAACTTTTTATACTGTCCTGGAGCGTAACGGAAAGGAATATTTTATTCATGGACCTTTGCGATTTTAATGGGAAATACGAGTTAGGTTCACGTTACGTTGTCATCACCTCTGTAATGGTATACAGTTATCGAGTGCGTTCACGTCGGGTCTTACTTTTATCGAATAATAAGGGGTGTTTAAATCATAAATCATTTAAGCGAAATAATTTATTCGTCCCTTTTATTCATAATACATTATACTGCAATAAGGCGAATAATTAATTGATAAGTTCTTTGTGAAATGTAACACAGTAACGGTGATGATTTAATAAAATTTGGGTTGTTGGATTGGTCGCCACTTGTAGAATGTTAAAAAAAAATTGAAAACTTTGCACTTATGAAGCTTTTGCATAAGGTGTAAATGCCTTTAATTGTAGATTATGACTTACTGATTCACCTGTGCACTAAGTAAATAAATACATAGCTCATTTGTTACTCTATATGTAGTTTTACTTGTAGTTGTAGTGGTTTTCACGTGGAAGAGGTACTAACATCCATACATACAGCCTTACTGGTATCGGAACCAGAGAGTAAATATCGATTGCTCTGGCGGGATCACGGGTGGACGAATAGGTCAGGCGACGGGCGGTCGGCCTGGATTGGCAAGAAAGACGCGAGTTCAATTCCCGCGCGCATTTTTTTGAAGTGAAAACTTATTTAGCGGCGTTGAGCACTTTTTCTGTAATGGGTATAAAATCTTAAACTCGCGTCAGGACACTTGACCTGATCGAAAAACGTAAGACGGATGGAGAGTAGATAGCTATCCCCCCTCTCTACTACGTGCGTTTTCACTTCTACCGGCACTCCCGGAGTGCAACCCGTCTTTTTTTATATTCTTTATTAGTATCACCCTTTCACTGGTTTTACATATCCATTCAAACTTTCACGATAATAATATTAGTGACATGGCTATGTTACAAATAACAAATAATAATTGGTCACAGATGATGTTCTCCCAGTCTCTGTCCCGCGACCCGTTGTCCGCGCGCACGTCGATGCAGCGCTTCATGACGTTCCTCGAGCTGGAGGCCGAGCGGGGACAGCTCTCTAGGAACGTCGAGAAGAAAGTGCTGGGTACGTGCAGTTTTAGTTATACGTTCAAATAGCAATAGCACTTGTTATTTTCGATAGAATAGGTAAATAAAAAAAAAATTGGTTGTTTGTAAAGTCGGTTTACTGACGATAGTTGAACGTGACAACGTCTTAAGGCCGATTGTGCTTCTTTGTCGCTCGTTCCGCGCTCTCACTTGCACTTCAAGCCTTACATGGAACGCCTCAGAGCGAGGTAACGCCGCATGAGTCATGTTTTTTCGTGCGTGCAGCCGGCGCTATCGAATTATAAGACGTTGTCACGTCAAAGATAGTTGGAATAGTGCTATGGATTTCACATTGAAAATAATTTTCAATATTATTTTGGTTTGATTGAAGCTGCAAATGTGCTGGTATTCGCTTCATGTTCTGTGTACATCTTAGTGGTTCTTCAACGCGGTGGTTTTGCTTAATTTTTTATTTCTACTTCATGCGCTTCCTGTTCATTTATAAATTATTATAGGACGAGTATTGTCCATCTTATTTGTAACACATTAAAAATATGCATTTATTCCTATTATCTTTTCAGACATCATGGTCGCGGCTTTGACGGACACTCTGGGTGAACACCCGGAACTATTGCAACAAAGGGAAAGTTTTGGCGGCAATTCTGCTAATCGGTTTGTAGCAATTTATTACATACATACTCAGAAAACAACTGCACTTTCTTATATTTATTACCCACTAGCTTACGCCTACGGCTTTTTCCATTCTGTGGGATTTTCGGGATAAAACTTATCTATGTCCTTTCTCAGGTCCCAAAGTATCACAGTGCGAAATTTTATCCAAATTGATTAACCTACTGAGTTACTCTGTCTGGTCTAGACAGAGTAACTTTCGTATTTATAATATTAAGATGATTCAAAACAATCAAATTCAAGTTCTTAATAAATAAAAGAGCTTGTGTGCCGAGAACACGTGTCGGAAGTGAAACTTCTTTGGCAAGATTTAAAGATACCAAAATTGTCGCCTTACTGCATGATGTGGCGGTATTGCCATGACGCAACCTCAAAATTTTAGTCTCCACGCGCCTAAAGAATTTTCACTTCGAAATACAGTTTCTTAATTTGTAGGTGTTAATGTAATATCAATCTGGATTCTGGACTGACTGGTTGGCTGGTAGTGACCCTGCCTTTAAAGCCTGAGGTCGTGGGTTCAATTCCCACCCAGGGCAAATATTTGTGTGATGAACATAGATGTTTGCTCTAGTTGTTAATTATCCATAAGTATTTATTAAAATTATATTTATGTATGTTTATCATTCTGGTTTCCATAACACACTTAGAAAACTTAGTACCTATGGGATCAGATCGTGTCGTGTGTAAAAATTGTCCTGAAATATTTTATTTACTAGATTTCTGCCCGCGGCTTCGCCCGCGTTTTAAAAGGAAAACCCGCATAGTTCCCGTTCCCGTTGGATTTCCGGGATAAAACCTATCCTATGTGTTAATCCAAGTTACCCTCTATATGTGTGCTAAATTTCATTGTAATCGGTTCATTAGTTTTTACGTGAAAGAGTAACAAACATCCATACATCCATACTTACAAACTTTCGCCTTTATAATAGTATATTAAGATTTATAAATATTTTCCCAGGATCATGAAACAATTCCTGGACGCAAGCGCCTCAGAGCCGGGCATGAGCCGCGCCATCTTGTCCGCCTACAAACACGACCTGCTCAAACGACCACCGCTACAGAAACTCGCTTTCGAACAAAATTAATTATTTCAAACATTGTTTTCGTTTCATTTATTTATGACGTGTTTTTTACCATGTTTTAATAACAATTTAAAACCCAGAGAGTTAAGTTTACAATTTTTAAGCTCAACCTGACCAAGTTTAACTGCTTTCGGCGATGTCAAGAAATATATTATAAACTATAAAAAAAATAATTAATTAGTCCATTGACCTCTTGTCTGAGAGAACTCAGTAATAAAGAAAAGTAAAAATACTTTGCTTTTTAATGTAGCCTGGATTTGAAAATAAGTATTTATAGCCAAATATTTATTAGTTCTAAAGAAGGATAACGTTTAATTGCTATTAGCATTAACTAGTATAATATATACAATTTTTTATCTATGGTAGCCAAATAACTAGGTTTAACTTTCATTAGTACCTATTAAAAAGTACCTTTGAAAATTAAAAAATCGCTTTTCATTTCTGTTAGAAAATAGTCTCTATTACTTGATAGTGTTTCCTCAGCTTGCGATTTACAATTAATATCATTAGAAATATATAGAACATTTAATATTTAGTATATCATATGCCTTTAAAATATCAGAAATGAGAAATAACAATATGTACTCGATAAATAATATTTTAATATACAATGAACAATTTATATACATATTTACATAATATATCAAACTAATACTTCCAGTAAAAAATAAATATTTTTGCTTATAATGCGCGCTTATTTGGGTGCGGATCCATTGAGATAATATCTAAAGACATATATTAAATTGTTCCCTATAATTCAACTGTAAACATAAGAATAGGGGAAAATTGGTTTTTGGTTCGACTATTGTAATCAGTAGGTAACTATCTCGCTTTGGCATGCTTTGGTCGTAGTAATGAGCCAAGTGTTGTATGTATAAAATCTTAAATAAGCTCAGTAACTTTCGTCTAGTTGGATAAAACTTGCCAATTAAATCGCTAATGATACCGCACCCAATGAAATTAAATTAAATCGCTAATGATATCTACGAAACAAATGACAAATTTAATTCGATCTCATAAAATTAACATATCCCAGACCATAACGAACAAACAACATATATATATTTTTGAATATATCCTCATTGTATACCTATAGATACTAATTATTGTTGAAAGTCAGAATATTATTTACACATTCCTTAGCTATAACTACGTGTCATTATTGGAATAAAAGACATAATATTAAGACTTGAATAGTGTACGAAAATTGGAATATTAATGAGACGCTGCATTAATGATCTGCAAAATTTAATATATTTGTAATATTCTTTGAAATATATTATGAATTTAATAAAAAAGTTTATGTCAGACGTGTTTTATTTCAACTTCACATAGGGTCAATGTACCACTAGCTGACCAAGCGCCAATACATGACCGAAATTCAAATATACGCGCCAATTAAGAAAATACGGCAGCCCCAGATGATAGTTTATTGTTTTTTCTATAAAGCAACATCATCTATAAAATAAAAACAAACCTTGCTGCCATTGGTCAGAAATATTGACATTTTTTCAACACGAAGATGTATGTAGGTGCCCCGTAAGTAATCACATTTTTTACTAAGAGTTTTTTATCGGGAGTTGATTGGGAAATCCTAATTTATCTTGAATGCAATCGATTACTCTTTATATGTCTTGTTATAGGTATAATGATGAACCATTCTGTTATAGACTTTCGGCTTCATTTTTGGCATGAACAGTTTTTCATGATTTTTAGCGGCCTGGTTATCTTTTGGAGCAACGAAAACAATTTTTCGCCTATTGTTGACCAGTATGGTCAGCTCTTGGTTCTTTATATTTTGCTAAGAAAGACTTGCTTTGGTTTGTGCTTATACCTACCTAATTTAACAAACCATATAAGCCGTAGTTAAGTCATAGCTTTATGTTGCATATTTCCAACTCAAAATTTTTAATAAAATAGCAATAATAAAACGAAACTAATATTATGGGTATTATTGGATATACCTACATAAACGCACGGTCCGCCTCGGCGTCACCCGTGATACATACCTATAACTATGTATATAGACTAGTAGAATTTTTGAAATCGATGCAGTATTTTCATGAGATTAGTGTGTTCAGAAAAAGAAACAAATTCTTAATTTTTAAATGAAACTCGTAGTACAGATTACAAAAATGTAGATTTAGACTACAAGCCCGCATAGGACAAAAATATAGGATTTTACAATATCATGTTAAAAAAAAAGTTCCCGTACAGGGTCAAACGACCTTACAGCTCTTTATATCAAGAATTCGATGAAATTAAGATGATTATTGGTATACATTTAAAAGAACAATTATTTTTTGACGGCATTGCTTTTAATAGTACCTACTTTTGAGTGCTAGATAATGTTTTGGAACCGAAGCCGTACTTAGTCAAATGACCCCCTGGAGTGGGGAAAGAGAGGGGATTACAACTCTTGATTTTTTCCCCTTGTCCCCATGATTTTTGTACGGCGTTGAGGAATAATGGATTAAAAGCAGTATAGCAATAGTATGACACAGATGCCGTACATGGTCAAATGACCAAATTTACCCCCGGTAACTCTCGGAAATTAAATAAAAATTCCGACTTGGTGGACCACCATTTTTGTACGGCACTGAGCGGTTTCTTATTATTTTTAATGGATCTATCGATGGTTAAGAATGCCGTACAAAAATATATGACCAAAATTTACCGAGTCTACCTGTACTTTTCAATTCTCATCTGCACTCAGTTGGACAGCTTACAAGTGACGGCATAGTGATGAATCTTATTATTTTTTGCTCTGCTATCGTTCTAGATATGTCCCCTGGTGGTTCATTTGACCCATATTTTTGTCCTATGCGGGCTTGTAGTCTAATTTTACCTGAAAGCTGAACATCTCAGTGGCGATTATGGAGGGTAGTGGTCGGATCCCGCCAGAATACATAACGACAACAACTATCATCAACAAAAATGGCAGGAAGTTTGGAATGCAATAGCCGCAGAGATGAATCTTTAGACCAATGCCCAAGATGATAAAAGCTATCATCGTAACTGTGAAAGAAGTAGCTAGTAGATTCTGTAAGATGTTAATTAAATTACATATGAATTTTAATTTTTATACTTACAGTTAAAAATATACCTAATGTTGAAATGTTCAATACTATTATATACCTACAGTGATTTCGGAGCTCGAATATACATATAGAACGAGACATCTTAGTCTGCTAGGCTGCTACGAATAAAAAAATTATGCGTAGCAAGTTCTACAAAATATCATTTTCTTATTAGAATAGCGTTTGTTTGCGAGAATTGTTATGATATTGTATTGCCAAAATCTTCTAAAATGTTCTCGGTTATACTGATCATAATATCTGTACATCAATATAATTTGAAATTTAATTATTTAAAATTACCAAGGTACTTAATATGTATGTAGAGCGTTTGTATTAGTAGAGACTAGAGCCACAAGCAATTATAGGTACTGGTAGAGCCAATAAAAGATAAATAGATTCCTGCGAGCTATCATGCGCGCTAAAATTGTGATGATGAGCTTAGAACATAAAAGGTGAACATGTATTCTTGTTGTGAACTTTGCGAATATTCTACCTCCATACAATACTTGTAGGTATTCTTACCCGTCTGCCCCATTTTTCAGCGATACATATAAAGCAAAGCGAAGCGACAATCATACAGGAGGGAAAGCTGATTGTTTGATATTCGGCACGTATGATATTAAAATGTCCCTCCTTTAATATAGACTCGGCGAACACTAATATTGTGAACGCTCCGTTCCACGCGTGTATCGTGAATACAACAAGACATATTAAAAAGCCCCGACGCCATGCTTTATCGCGCACTGAAAAATTATTTAAATGTTAGCTAAAAGGTAAGAAGTTGGGAGATAAAAAGCATATCGTTTCAATACTGAGTATTACTATTAAATGTAGATATCTAATAATTAAGAAATTACGCAAGTCACTATTGAATTACTTACCTATGAAAGTTAAGCTTATTACCTATTATCTATTTACAAACTTTATCGCAAAAGATACTTATGATAATAAAAGTGACCTACGTATAACTTTAAAACTAATATTTGGCAAAAGCTTATGTTCATCTTCTATTCGTTTCATAAATTCAACGTCCGCTTTTACTATTGGATGGTCTTTAGTTAGACCTCTAAGAAAGGCAATGGTTTCAAGAGCGTGCTGAAATTAAAATGCAATTTGTTCATTTCGATATTAACTATTTTTACAGATCAACAATCTATGCCAGTGGGCAGACAAAATTGTTTACCTAATAACCATTATTCTATTGTGAACATTTAAAAACAAATAAGTAATATTGGTATGGATTAAAATCTGTGTCTCTCAGGAAGTTAACTAAATAGGCGACCAATATACCTATTTAAAAAATAATGAAAAAACTTACGTCTAATTTGTCATGTTTAACGAGATAATCCGGTGATTCGGGAATAGTTAGAAATAAAACTGAGCATATACAAGGCAACAATAGGAAGATCCACAACATTCGATAGTAATCACACGTAGCTCCTATGATAAACATTAACAAAAAGCCTGAATTTTGCAAAAGCGTCGGCAATGAACCTAGTGTGGCTATTATATCATTCTGACTAATTTCCCTTAAGTATATTGTGATCACTATAAAGGTTCCACTTGCTGTGATCCCGGCTAAACATCGGGCAATAGCAAGAACTATTAGGTTCGGGAAAGCGAGTCGCATAATTATGGAAATCTGAAACAATAGGTAGGTATAAACAGATGTTTTCATGATCAATTTTAGTGATCAATTTATTCAGAACATTTCCAACTAATCTACACTCACAAAATAAGTTTGTGACAGTTAGTAGTTACTACCTATACAAATTAAGCTAGGTAGATTTAGTCATTTCGAACTTACTATTTGCGGAAACGGGGTAGCGAAAATGACCCATTTCCTACCGTAATTGTCGGCGGCATGTGAAAATGCAGGCACCATAAAAGCCGCTACAAATGAAACTAAACTCGCCAAAAACGATATAGCAGCGTTGGATACTGGAGCTCCGAGAGGTGATCTTTCGGATTGTAGTTCATGCGTCACGGGCGATATCCATCCAGCTTCCATACCATATATTAAATAGTTTAGGCTTACTAAAATTTGTGCGATGAACATTATTTACACAATAAAATTCTTTTGTTGTAAGTCTATTGAATTATGTACATAAATAAAGTACGGTATATCATTCAGATAGAAAAAAGTAAAGCATGGTTACAGCTCAAAAAAGTAGGTAAAACGATAGGCTTCCAACGTTCCTAAATAAACCTCGAATGAGCTACTCATAATGATGCATAATTACTTAAGACTGATAATTACCTAATGATGCAAAGGTCCACTGCCAGTGAGTTGTACCTTTAGCAAGTTCTGGCGGAGGAGGTATCATTTTATTAGGTAAGGTACCTTTTATCCTGTTTGAATTTCGACTACCATATATTAATACGATACATATTTGTTGTTTAATGTTTGTACTGTAACAATATTTAAATATGCTGATAGTTGAAATTGCAATATCCTTTAAATTGTTTGTAATGACCAAATTATTATGACAAGATTATTATTATTATGACAGATTAATTTCCGATTCCTCTATGGTGTGAAATCATCGAGACAAACGGAGACAAACGTAGTATACGAAAGAGTAATATCTGCTGACCTTTGACATAGTACCTATTGGAATTGAGCCTGGGCTCGTTTATTTGTTTGAACGCCCTAATCTCAGGACCTACTACCTACTGGACGAATTTAAAAACTTATTTCACTGTTGGTTGTACGGTTGTACGTAAACGTAGTCCCCGAATGGGTAAATATGAATCAAGAGCGTAGCCGGGGCGAACCGCTAGTGTACACAATGCAGCGAGAAGTATTGACATCAAACCCGGGTACGAAATACGAAAAATAGTTGAACAGAACTGTGTTGACTTACATAATTAATTAAGTAATAAAAACTAACAGTACAGTTAATATTTTACAGTTTTCAGGTGCAAATACCAATAATCTTATAGTAAAATTCTATAACCTATCAGGTACCATTCATGATTTTTCTGGTGGTTTTCAGTGTAAATAATAGACAATAAAAATATAGAATGTATAAAATTTATTTACATTATACACTTAATATAAACTTGATAATGGTGGGAACGCATTTTGTTTGCTTACAACAACCTTCTTATGTTGATACGAAATGTAACCCTTTATTTTTCCATCATAAATTAGATTAGCGACGATACATTGTGTTTCTTCCGAATCCACATCCTCTTGGCCCATAATCTGAAGTGCGGCTTGAAAACTCGCAATATCAATTTGGTGCGTATTTTCAGCCAAATAAACTTTCCGGAACAAATTCCTGTATGCAGTTATTTTTAGCTTTTCCACAATCAAGTAAATTCCCGCTTTAATGAAGAACATTTCATGCTCTTCCATGACCTGGTCAATACCACGTAAATCACCATTCTTCACGGCTGACACCAAGTCCCAGAATTGAAGCAGATCATATTTTTGTAGCAAATCTTTAGCTGGCATAAAACCCAATAACATTTTAACTGGTACAAGATAAGTTAAGATGAGTCTTTTATTCTTAATGCTTTGGTAATGGCATCTTTGAAATGCAAATGATAAATATTCATCTGCCGATCTGTAGTCTGAGTCGAACATGGCTTTACGTCCTACGAAATACCTATATGTAATCTGTTGAGCTAAAGGAAAAAGGTCCTTGAATGGTGAGGAGTCTATAGCTCTTATAAGCGGTTTACACAAATGCAATTTGTTTATTCGAAAATAAACTTTAAGTAACTGATTCACAAGGTTCAACATTCCTAATCTCTTTGTATCTTCATCTGATGTTCTATTATCAGCTGCACATACTCGGAAACATGCCAGCAAACTTTCTGCAGCTTTTTCTAGAATCTTGCCATTGCTTTGAGCTGAAAATAAATAATACATAGGATGAGCTTTTATTACATTTTCAAGATAGATTCAGTGGGTCATCATTCTACTGTAACTTTAAACAGACAATTGAAATATCAATTAAAACTCTCAAACTGCTGACCGAAACTGATGTTATTTGATCAATGTTTCAAACATTTCAAGCAAAGCAATTTCATTATTTTTACTCATAAATTTCCTGATAAATACTAGATTCCAAAATCTAATAGTGTAAAATATCACATTACTTTTTCACATCATAACTTATAAGCTGTGCAAGTTAACATTAACATTTTTTGTGTCAGAGTTATTAATTCAAAAATACTGATAATAAATTGTACTTACGATCACGCATCTCTGCTTTTTGTGCAACTAGCCTTAGATCCAAACAGACTGTGTACATGAGTGGTAAGGTCCAATTCTCCTCTTTCTGGGCATGTAACAGCTTGACCACAGCAGCAACACATTGACTCTGGTGGCCATATGCTGCCATATAATCATGTTGGAAGAGTGCCTAGAATAGACAAGATTTTTTGTTAATTTCCATATTACAAAGGACTTATTATTATAGTTAGTTCATATTATATAGAGTCCATGGTTAACATAAAAAGCATTTCGTATATTTCACTCTTGGGAGAGGGTTCAGCATGTTAACACAAAAAAAATACATCATAATGAAAATTTAATTAATTTTCCGTGTCATCTTGCAAATGTTAATTAAAATAAATCGATTCTTGAAATTAGAATCTTGACAGTCTTATTGATATACTGAATAGCACTCTATTATATGTATATTTTTATTACCTGAACACACAACAGGTGGCAGATAATTATTTCGTCGAGAGGCGCTACACAATTACCGTCAACAATTGCGGCTACATCACTGGAGCGAAGGTTTCTGTTTGTGATGTGTTCATCCCTCAAAGATAAAAGGCGAGCTAAATTAATTCCGTTAGCTGTCCTAAACATACGCTCAACGTATTGTATGTACTGATTTAAAGTGCCGGTTGCCATTTTTAGGTTGGCTACTCAATTCTTGTTATAAATTTCGCGCTGAACTTCCTCCGATATTAATTAGTTTAGTAAGACTTCTATGTCATTGAAATAACAGAATATTTTGCTTAATTTAGGAAGTCATTTGAAAATAAACAATACATTTCAAATGTCAAATTTAAAACATGAGCTGTCGATACTCGATCGTCACTGTCAGTTGCTTTTTTTCCTTTTTTTAGCAACAACTTTGAAGCGTAGTTGTTCTATGAATTACTATTTGCGAGTAAAAGGCTGTGGTAAAAGGTAAGGAAACATTAGGAAACATAATCTGTGATAATCTACTTTCTTTAGGCCGCCTGTCCATCTGCAAGAAAACTTTCGCAAGAAATGTCCGACAGTCTGTCTGACAGCAGCTTTCAAGTCTACTATCTAATTTCGCGTTTCCACCTGCAAGTAGACTTGCAAGTTGCTGTCAGACTTGGGTTGTTGAGGAAGTGATTATGAGGAAGAGGAGGAGGAAGAGGAATTTTCACACACAAATTTAGAGGATGCGGATGAGGAAGAGGATATTTTTTTGAGGAAGAGGATGCGGATGAGGAAGCGGAAGAGGAAGCGGATGAGGATGAGGATGATAGGAAATTATAATCAAAATTAAAAAACAAAAACTTTTAAAATTAAAAATTAAAACAAAAGCCATTCTCCTGTCTCTACATATTGATGTTTAAGGTTAGGGGAGGTTAGCTCGCCCGATCGCGAATTGCGAATTTACAAAGCCTTTAAGTACTTTACTATTTGAGTCACGAGCCGGACTCAGATGAGCTTTTGTTTATGCATATTACTCGAAAAAACCCACAGAAAAAACCTAATCTATATCAGTGCCAGAAGCGACATTAGGCGATTTCCAAAAAAAAAGAAACTGGTAGATATTAATATTATGTAAGCTTAAAAAACCTGTTTGTTTTTTAATTCAAATTGACTTTTGACAAACATTATTTGGTAAAATATGTTTCTTCTGAGTATGAGAGAAAATGTTATATTATTATGTTTAGAGATAAGTGTTAGGCGCAGATATAAATATGGCGGTAAGACTCTTGTTCGTTAGTAGAGTCCGACTCGTAACTCAAATACATAGTTTAAATAGGCTTTGTAAATTCGCCGCCAGATCGGATCAGCATCCTCATAAATTTCCTCTAAATTTTGAGGAAGCGATAGCGGAAGAGGATTTTTTTATTTTCATTTTTGAGTATGCGGTAACGGTAGAGGAACCCAAAATATTGCGGAACTTCCGCATTATGAGGAAGCGGAAGAGGAATCCTCAACAACCCTATGTCAGACAGACTGTCGGACATTTCTTGCGGAAGTTTTCTTGCAGATGGACTTACAGATGGACATGCGGCCTAATACTGACATCAAAATATTTTAATTCGTTATCTGTTCCGAGTGTTCTTTTTCTTTGTCATTAATTGACATTCAGTGTCAACTGTCAACGTCATGTGTTATTTTAACTAGTAGCTGTGATTTGTGAACTGTAGTTTGCGAGGTTAAAATAAAGTTTAATAATAACGATTTTAAATAAAAATTTAAGCAAAATGGAAGAAAATGTTGCTTTAGATTCAAAGAAACAGAAAGACTTCGTGAAGTCTGTTAAAGGAATCAAAAAACTGATTAAGGTAAGAATTGTTTGTATTTTTTGCGGCGTGATATTTGTATTGATTAACTTAATAGCACATTTTATTTACAGAAACAAAGTAACAAAGAGAAACAAATCAGTAAGCCAGAGTCTAAGCCCATTAAAAAAGGGAAGATTTCAAAGAGAAAACGTAGTCCCAGAGGGCTCGTGTATTTAGGACATATCCCACATGGATTTTATGAGGTTATAATTTATTTTAAATAAGTAAATAATGCTTTTTAATATTTTTCGTTTCGTTTAGAAGCCGGTGCAGATATCCTTTGTATAGAATTATGAATACACAACAGTAGTGTTTTTGGTTAGCGAACACTGAATATGGAACAACTTATGTTAAATAAAAAAAAGACGTGTGGCACTCGGGGACTGCCGCGGTAAAGCTATTGCATGCTATGCCTCCAAGCCACACCTCCGAGCCCGTCGGAGTGGGGAGCGTGAGGTTTTTCGTTATGCAATTTCTGGATTCGGTCCCCGCGCTCAAGGCCCGCGATAGAAGCTATGCAATAGCTTAAAATAAAAATAAAATGTAGTTACATAGATATTTAATTAGATGAATAACTGGCATTGTTTAAACTTGGAATTATGCTATAGTACGAGACCTATCCCTAACTGACCTTTAAATATAATATTTTAATATTCTACAGAATGAAATGACCCAGTACTTTAGACAGTTTGGTATGGTTACCAATGCAAGAGTAATTCGTTCCCCAAGAACTGGCAACTCCAAAGGTTATGCATTCGTAGAATTTAAAGACCCCGCCGTTGCTCAGGTTGTTGCTGAAACAATGAACAATTATTTAATGGGGAAAAGATTAATAAAAGGTAAGATAAGATTAATTTTTACTTATTCGTTAAATTATAGTTTGTATTCACAAACAAAGTAATGTACACACGAATAAGCTGTGTTTCTCAAGAAATAAACAGTTCTCTTTCAAGCAGTTTTGTGTTTCAAATTTGATAATGATAATGTTTTGTATGCCTCTTGATGCATTTATGTTGTTAGCTTGCCACATAAAAATATATTGCTGAATATATTTATAAACAGGGCTTATAATATATTATTTACTTGCGGTTTAATTCATTGAAAATTCTAGTGATAATAATATTTAGTTTTATTTCATTTTCAGCTGCATATATTCCTCCAGAAAAACAAAAGAGATTTGCAAAGAGGAAACACTGGTCTTTCGAAAATAATCCTAGTGTACAAAATAGGAAAAAACACAAAAAGGTAAAATCACATAGTGAATTTAGTAAATGGTTTTTTATTTAAATCAATTACATAACTTATACAATTTTTTGTTGTATTATTCTGGTTATATATGACAATGAATTGCTTATAATTATATAACATTTTTTTTTATTTATAGGAACACAATGCTGAAAAATCAGAAGATAAAGATCTACAAATGGCTAGGAATATGCTTTCAACGTAAGTATGAAAAGTTGTATAAATTGCATACTTAACTAGGTTTCCACACCTGTTCTTAATAGCCAGAGCTAGAGCTAAAAAGAAAATCTTTATTAGGCTATATTAGGTTCAAAATGTACAAATTACATACAGTGTTATTAATTACTAGCGGTCCGCCCCGGCTTCGCCCGTGGTACATATTTCGCAATAAAAGGTACCCTATGTTCTTTCTCAGGGTCTAAAGATTATCTGTGCCAAATTTCATCAAAATCGGTCCAGTAGTTTATGCGTGAAAACCATACATACATACAAACCTTTCCTCTTTATAATATTAGTATAGATTCTTGATTGTTATATTTTTATTAATTAGAATTTTTAAAGGTTTTTTAAAAAATGTTTTTACAGCCTTAACAAAACGAAAAAGAAGTTGAAAGAAATGGGTATAGACTATGATTTCTTTACGCCAGTAGATATTCCAGAAGGTATAGAATTAAAAAAAGATGATCAAAGTCCAACAAAGGCAAATGAGAAGAAACCTATTGTTAAGAAAGAAGGTAAAAAAGAAAAGGTTGACAAGAAAAAGGTAAAGGAGGAAGAAACAAAACCTTCAAAGAAGATTATAGAACCAAAAATAGACAATAAGAAAACTAAAAAGGAAAAACCTACTAAAAGTGAACTGAAGATTAAAACTGACATCAAAGATAAGAAAGAAGTTAAAAAAGGTGACATAAAGCAAAAGGCAAGCAAGGCAACTAAAAGTGATGATGCCGTGCAAAAACAGAAAAGGCAAAGTTTGAAAGATTCTAATGTTAAATTATTGGAAGATTTTATCAACATTCAAGAAGATGATGGTGACAGTGATGGTTCTTTAGAGTTTGATTCTGATGAATTTGAGAAAGCAATGGGTGAAGATGACTCTGCTGGATCTAGTGATGAAAGTGATGAACCTTTGGACAGTGAGGTTACCTCTGATGAGGAGGAAGAAGAAAAGTAAGTGTTTTATTTTTAACTAGCTGTTCCCCGCGGTTTCACCCGCATTTCTCCGCTCCTGTTGGTCTTAGCGTGATGATATATAGCCTATAGCCTTCCTCGATAAATGGGCTATCTAACACCGAAATAATTTTTCAAATCGGACCAATACTTCCTGAGATTAGCGCGTTCAAACAAACAAACTCTTCAGCTTTATAATATTAGTATAGATTGATTATTATTAGACATCGGATTATATGCATTTGCATATTTGCATATGCAAATGCATAAAACTCTCTAATTACGGCGTTAGTGCATATTTTAGCCTTTTTCCCCAATCGTGCATATTTCGTTAAGTAGAGGGAATTTTGATTGGTCGACTAACCTTTATTAGCCAATCAGAACGCTCAGCGAGTAAACAAACCCTATTTTGGCATGGTAAAATGGCAAAAAATTACATAATGGGCTCCATTTTAAGTAAATTTTAGCCATTCAAAATAGGGCTAGATTACCCTTTTGGGGCTAAAATCTTAAAACACGGGTTGAATTTCAAAAAAGGGCTAGATTTAGCCCGGAAAGGTCTAAGGTGGCAACACTGGGCTCGCGGGTGACAAACGTCACAAATTTGCGCTCGAAAATTTGGGTAAAAATGCTTAATTGTATATTGGCACAAAAACTATACTTAATTTCAAGAAAATTTCACTGTTTTTGTACAATCTTTGATTTAAATATATAAAAATAATAAAAAAATTGGTTTTGTATTGTGCATATTTTAGGCATATCAGTAGTTTTTAGTGCATATTTCGGCCTTTTTTAGTGCATATTTGCATGCATATTTTGGCATTTTGTTAGTGCATATAATCCGATGTCTAATTATTATAGTCAAGACTTTTCCTGAAAACACTTCTTTTATTTTACTGAACACTATACATTTCAATAAAGCTATAGTTTTCATTAGTTTAAGTGTTAAATAGTATATATTTCTAAGTAAGTTTCTTCCAAAAAGTAGTTTTAGTTTGATGAAGATATTTTCAGATAATTATTTAATCAATGTTCGGAACATAATTTCCAAAGTGAGGCCAGAATCCCTTGATTTTAACCCACAATTTATTTTCTATTTATTTTGCGTGGTACCTGTATTAATTTATGTTATTTGTTTTCAGGGTACAAAAAATTGTACAAGCTAAACCGAAACCTATTGTAGCTATTAAGAAAGCACAAAAACAAAGTAAGTGGTTTTTTTATCACATTAAATAAATTTATGGAATTTCATTCCTTAAAATTGATAAAAATTTGTAAAGTATTGTGAAAAGCTGCTCTGGTATTAACATAAAAAGAGAAAAATCTCAAAATATGTACTGACCTTATTTTTTTTTTCAGAAAATGTTGTTCCACCTAAGAAAGGGAAGTTCGAAAAGCAAACTAACAAGAAAACATTGAATAAAGTGATAAAGAAGAAAAAATAAATTTCTTTAATACTGTAATATTTTGTTTTATTTATTTGTACTTGCCTGCCACTCTCTACTCTGGTATATGCTGTAAGCTGGTTCCATGCAATCATATTATAAGTAGAAAGGTGATTTCAGTTGTCTGGTTTTCCCTCAATATAATTTAATTAGATGATTGATAACTAGCTTCCGCCCGCGTGGTGTTTTGATAAAAGGTAGCCTATGTTGTCAGTCTGTGCCAAATTTCATCAAAATCGGTTGAGGGGTTTAAGCGGGAAAGCGCATTAGACAGAGACAGTTACTTTCGCATTTATAATATTAGTAGGGATTGAATCATGTTGTCTTACTCTTCTCTAATCGTTTGTGCGTGCGGTCACTGTACGGCAGTATTTGAATTTCGAATGTTGTGTTGGTCACTTATTTACTAAATGGAGCCATTGCCATGGCCCATGGGTGAAAAATTAGGAAAAATAGATTCTTAAATATTTAAAGCATATATATATAAAAATGTATTGAAATAAAACAAGAATAGTGCAGGTACACTTTTATTGACTTTGTAAAACATCTAATAGAATATTTAGCTAAAGAATAGGTATTAGCTATTTTTTTCTTAAGTTTTTCACCATTAGGTACATTAAAATATTAATAAGACATTTAAAAATTTGTAAACATACAATTTTCTAATAAAATATATGACATCACCTTCATAACATAGTTAGGTACTATCTTAAAAATTATTTATTGCTAAATTAAATTTTTGTCAGCCTTCCTTTCATGTAATATTTTAATGGTTATATATATTTATTATTTAACTATATAAAATTCTATAAAACAAAGCAAATGATTTTGTTAAATCAGAAAAAAATTAATAAAATGCGCATTTATGGTAACTTGTTGCATATGAAGATGATGCC
>CAJQZN010027056.1:0-22745 GCA_907164685.1 Colias eurytheme
CTATGACCGGAGCGGAACCCAGATTGAAAAGGACTCAGGATATTATTAAGGTTAAGGAAAGTAGTTAATTGTTGATGGATAAGGCGCTCTAAGACCTTTGACAGGAACGGTAAAATAGAAATAGGGCGGTAGTCGGATAATAATTTGGGATTGGATTTTTTAGGTAAAGGTATTATATGGGCAGATTTCCAACATTCAGGGAAGGTTCCAGAAGAAAGAGAGAAATTGAGGATATGTGTAATGGTAGGGATAATTAGGGATAATTACTACAATTTAGATGGAGATTCAGACAATATACAGGGTGTCCCACTGTTGGTATACTAAGCTCAAAGGAGGTTATAGTTTTGCATACGCTGAGTAAGTAAAAAATACTTATAAAATTCCAGACGAATTTTTTTTTTCAAATAGATGAATTCTTAAAACTCTATGTGCACACCCATAACAAGCAACCCGCCCAACTTTGCCACCAGCACGTGAGCTATCGTTTAATCTTAGTCAAAATGCTCACATTAGAGAAGCGGAATATGCCGGCTGCGCGAAGCTAGAGAAGAAAACATGGATTTTCAGGAAAAATTTAGCAAAATATTTTTGGCGTAATTTTGTTGTTTAAGTATTTTTTACGTGATCAGTGTATGCTTAACTACAAGTCCCTTCGCGCTTAGTATACCAATAGTGGGACACCCTGTATATTCATTTATTTTCCTTAAAAAATTGAAGGAAAATAACAGACAATACTAGAAGTTTCCTTTTCAATGTGAACTTTGAGTTTTTCAAGAGTCTAGGTTCTTATAGGGACTCGTTAAATTATATTCTTTGTAAACATTAACCCACTTCTTTTAGGGCCGATTTTTCAATGCTTGGATAAAACTTATCCGTCCAATAAAGTATTACACGATAATATTAAAATGTCAAGTAAACTGTCAAATACGGGGAATTTGAATACGTTTTTAAAATGGTAGTTTTATACATTATTCGACGAATAAGTTTTATCCAAGCATTGAAAAATCGGCCCTTACAAAAGTAATACCTCTTATACAAGCCGATTTTATGGCTATCTATTTACACCTAATTGAAATTTCCGTCTAAAAGGAATCAAAATTGACAAAATCGTAGCTGAGACAGTTATTTAGATATACATAATATTGTTAATCATTGTTTTGTTATATAAACTATACTATTCAATATAAAGCTGTTATTTTTTATTATCAACAGATACTTTAATGTTTATTTCTATGTTTAAACACAGTTATGCGAAAGTCACGGCCATGACCTTACGTGATATATCCTAATAATATGGCTTCTCATTACTTATCTGCTTAAATTATTTAAGTAATTTAACGTTAATCACCTATTAAAATAGTTTGTTACACGAAAACTTTGACGTATTTATGGATTATCTATCTAAATGTCATTTGGTAATTATTTTCAAGCATTTATTATATTAATATTTTATGGAAATGTTAATCTATACTTACTAATATTATAAAGCTGAAGAGTTTGTTTGTTTGAACGCGCTAATCTCGGGAACTACTGGTCCGATTTGAAAAATTATTTCGGTGCTAGATAGCCCATTTATCGAGGAAGGCTGTAAGCTATACATCATCATACTAAGACCAACAGGAGCGGAGCAACGCGGGTAAAACCGCGGAGCACAGCTAGTAAAGTATAAAGTCGTAAATTAATTTTACGATGCCTTTTATAATTATTTACATAATATGTCGTAAATGTGTAAAATAACAAATTCAAAATATTTGTCTGATGAACTCATCGTATTGTGAATTGTGATGTCATTTTTAGTTATTAAAATGATAGGTATTAAAATAAGTAATTATTTTAAGAAAAAAGAAAATAGCACGTATATTTTTTTATTAAAAAATAGTGCACTAACTATACACGCAAAATATATACAGATAATTTTTTTCTATCAATTTCTAAACTACCTATATCCCTCACTATTTAGTTTTTGCAGTGAAACTTCTTCAAGCGCGTTTAGAGTAAAATTTCAAGGTCGCGTCATGGCAATACCGTCACGTCAAGGAGTAAAGCGACGATTTTGGTATTGAATTTTGCCAAAGATGCTTCACTTCTGACACGTGTGTTCAGCACGCAAAACAGCAGCAGCAGCAGTCAAATAAGTTAAAGGTATGAAAGAGTAGTTTCAAATAAACAAGAGGTATTTCTCAAAGTCCTAAGAACACTCGTTGCATTTTAATGACTTCGAGTTGAATCGAGAAAATGTAACTCAAAACTTCACAAAGCTTGCACTTTCATTATTTTCCCTATTATGAAAAATAAAACTTAGGAATTATGAGAGCAACAAGTTGAACTCAATTATCTTTGCATAACTTTATAACAACGCTCGTACCTAATAAACTAAACAAGAAGTAAAAACACTCGAAAAATAATACGAAATATTCGCGCGTTAAATTGTAAAATTACGCCATTTTGAATTTACTAAAAAAAAAAGTTAAGCTAGACTAAATTGAAATATAAGTAGGTGTGTTTATTTTGCAGAAATTGCTTTCACTAAACCAAATTGTTTTATAATAAGACGTTTCAAAGAGCATCATAGAGATTCAACGCTTTTCCAATATAAATTAAGTTTTTAGGGTATAAAATGATTAGATATCGATGTGGCGTATTTAATTGTTACAATATTATAAAGCTGAAGAGTTTGTTTGTTTGTTTTTTTGAACGCGCTAATCTCTGGAACTACTGGTCCGATTTGAAAAATTATTTCGGTGTTAGATAACCTATTTATCGAGGAAGGCTTTAGGCTATTATATCATCAAAATTTTTTTCAAAATTCAAATTCAAATTAATTCTTTCTTTCTTTTACATTAGGTCTTAAACTAATTTGTGATTGGAACACTCCTAGTAAGCAAATAAAATGCTTGTGTCAGGAGGTTCCGCTCTTCCTTAACACTAAGATCATCACTCTAAGATCAACAGGAGCGGAGCAACGCGCATAAAACCGTGGGGCAAAGCTAGTATATAATAAAGAACAATAGATCACAAGTAATTAAACAAGATAGCTAATGGTACACCGTACAAGTTCCCTTAAATAAAAAGTATTTTCATCAAAAGAAACAAAGGAAATTCCTCAGTAATGTACCAAATTAAATAACAAGAAATTTAATCGTTTGATCAGGACGAGTTTCTATTTGATTTGGCTTTTTTCTGGGAAATCTTCGATACATGTTTTATTAAAAAGGACTAATTGTTATTAATTATTTGAATGAAGAATGCAGATAATAACTAATCGAAACGATTTGCTACGTTGATGAACCATAATTTATTACATTGAATTTCATACCTTTGTTTTAATATCGTAAGTACAGGGTGGACCAAAAGTCCGTTTAAATTTTAATCGGTAGCTGCAACAAGCAAGTATAATGTTTGATTTATATTTGAGCATATGCAGTTCAATTTATATTTTATATCACAAATGTGTAACGCCTGGTGAAAAAAAATATTCATTTATTACAATAGTTTTGGAAGTAAAGAAACGGCGAAATCACATATTTTAACTAAGTTAGAGATTGTTAAGTTAGTTTTAGTACAGTTAAGATGTAGAGTTCGACGCTTGGCTCTACATTTATGCAAGAGGGTCTTGGTAACATTTTACATGAAAATGTTTAGGTGTGATATAATATTATACAATATGAATTATGTAACTTAAAACAATTTCTCCTACAACTTGATTAAACAAATAAACAATTGTTTCTGTTTCATTTCCTTAAATAGAAAAATTCTCATAAAGACGATCGAAGCGTGGTTGGTATTTTTTATTAACTAAAGAAACAAAGTTTAACTTTTTCAAAGGATCTTCTACGCATACTTTCTTGATTATTATATTTTTTAGCTATTAATATTCACAATCATGTTTTAGCCCGCGGCTTTTCCTTGCCTTACGTTATCTATACTCGTTTCTCATACTAATTTTCACCCTGTTTTTGTGTAAAAGTTTTGAGTTCGCGACAAAAAGTAGCCTTCCGGGCTCTTTCAGAAAATCTTTAGAAGTCGGTTCGTTTTATGTGAAAATGTAACAAATTAGCATTCAGTAGTTCATAAATACACACTTTCGAATGTTTAATTTAATTATAATTGTTGTTTCTTATTAAAAATCATCATGATGATACATCTCTATATATCGATATAACTATAGTATCTTTGTAAATTCCTTGTACATGACTGTTTAGTTAAAACTGGTTGAACCCACACACAAACTTATTATAATAATTAATAATGCTGTAGAGTTTGTTTGCTTGAATGCGCAAATCTTAGAAACCACAGGTCGGTTTTGAAAATGAATTCACTATGAGATAGCTGATAGTCCATTTATCAAGCTAGCTAGTATACTAGTTGTGCCCTGCGGTTTTAAAAGATCTGTAAAACATCATAGTATTTGAACATTAGGTTCCACCCACACATATTACCTTTGCTCACACACACCAATACAGTGACCTTTAATGTTTAGTTTAGCTTCCGTAAAACGAAACATATTATGTTAATTCTTCTAACAAAGGTCTAGTATTTTCAAAATATAATAAATTACTTACAATTCTCACGCTGTGCATTTAAAATATACACAAAAACATAAAATACAGACTACTTAGCAGATACTACTAATTTAAATATATTTCGCATAAATGCATATTTTATAAGTCAATTATATATACGTATAAAATTTTATAGACATTTTTAAACACTTTAGAAATCAATGCTTTGTTAATCTATACTGTCTTTATAATATTATTATAAGCTGAAGTGTTTGTTTGTTTGTTTGAATGCGCTAATCTCGGGAACTACTGATCCGATTTGAAAAATTCTTTCGGTGTTAGATAACCCATTTATCGAGAAAGGCTATGGGTATATAATATTATCATCACGCTAAGACCAACAGTAGCGGAGCTACGCGGGTGAAACCGCGGAGCGCATCTAGTTTATTAAATAAAACATGATTCAAATACTTATTCTAACAATTAGCACAAAACAAGGCCATGCTGTATAAATAGATTTAATTAATAAACAAACATCCGGACAGACGTAACTAAATAATGCATTAGTTTACTTAGACTCTACTTATTACCTATTTGTAGCATACATTAGACCTTACTTAACTAGATGGAGCAAGTAATTGATTTAAACTCTGTAACATTATTCAAATACGTTTAACATTAGAAGTCTTTTTCAGTAAAGTTATATTATTTTCTAAAATTAGAGAAAGTCTTTAAAAAAGTATAGGTTTGTAAATAGGTCCTTTGTTCAAATATTTTTTTGGCTATATTTATACATATAAAGCTGAAAAAAATGGTATATTGCCTCATCGTAAATCCACCATTCACTAAATATCCACGCGGGTGAAGTCGCGGGCGGAAAGCTAGTACAACATAAATATGATGAAAAGTCATCTAATTATCTATGCATATAACATTAACAAATGACCAAAGCACAGCTTATAACATACACAAATAAATATCTAATAAATAATAATTAATTTCACCAAAGAGACAAAGTATAGCCCTAGCCACTAAACTAATCAAGTACATCAACCAAATATTACAGAAATGATACCAAAAACAATCTCCCGAACAACTGAAGTATGTAATACAAATAGACGAAATTATCCGAGTAATAGCAAATTCTCATTAACTTCTTAGGGAAACTATTTATGACACGTAATTATTACTTCGGTAAGAGCATAACAATCTTATAAGTAAGAACGGATTTTCCGGATATTTTCCGGACATTTTCACGCATTTCCCGGATATTTTCCAGGCATTTTCCACGGTTTTTCCGGAATTTTCACGCATTTTCCGGATATTTTCCGGACATTTTCACGCATTTTCCGGATATTATCCAGACATTTTCACGCATTTTCCGGATATTTTCCAGGGATTTTCCAGATATTTTCCGGACATTTTCACGCATTTTCCGGATATTTTTCAGGCATTTTCCACGGTCTTTCCAGGGATTTTCCAGGCATTTTCCACGGTTTTTCCGGAATTTTCCACGCATTTTCCAGGCATTTTCCACGGTTTTTCCGGAATTTTCCACGCATTTTCCGGATATTTTCCAGACATTTTCCAGGCATTTTCCGGATATTTTCCGGACATTTTCACGCATTTTCCGGATATTTTCCAGGCATTTTCCACGGTTTTTCCGGGGATTTTCCAGGCAGTTTCCACGGGTTTTCCGGAAATTTCCACGCATTTTCCGGGATATTTTCCAGAAATTTCCCAGGCATTTTCCGGTTATTTTCCGGGAATTTCCACGCATTTTCCGGATATTTTCCAGACATTTCCCAGGCATTTTCCGGTTATTTCCCGGGGATTTTTCAAACATTTTCCAGACATTTACAGGCTATGTCAGGGAAATGTCCGGAAAATGCCTGGTAAATATCTGGAAAATACCCGGAAAATGCGTGAAAATGTACGGAAAATGCGTGGAAATGCCTGGAAAATCCCCGGAAAATGCCTGGGAAATGACGGGAAATATCTGGAAAATTCCCGGGAAATATCCGGAAAATGCGTGAAAATGTCCGGAAAAACGTGGAAAATGTCACTTCAAATTTGCGAAGTAATTAAAGCAGAAAACCAAAAAAAGAAAAAGAAAGCTAAAATCTTTCATATTAAATGTATATGGGATATTCATATTTCATACTTAATGTATGGGAGGGTTTAAAGATAATTATTATGATATTTCTCGATTTATTTTTAAAAATTTATTACTAACCGCCATTTTACTCATTAGGTTAAGTACTTGCGATCAGTTTAAAGTTTTTTATTATCTGTAATACTTACGGAAAAATCGCCTGTGTACACTTAACGATTACACCCTGTATAGCTTTGAAACGCATTTGAAAAACTTGATTCAGCAACATTAAAAAATGTAAAAACCCGCTAAACCCTGTTTATTCCTAGTAAATAGTAAAATTTCAAAGCAGCGTAGTTTTTAAAGTGAAAAAGAAATGTAGGTACACAAGTCTAGATAAATACAAGGTTTTCCTTCCCTCTTCAAAGACTCAATCCTGCACAAACCGCGGGCTTCAGGGATGTCAGTTTGTTAATTTATTTGTTTTTTTTCATGTGAATTATAAAATAGAGTCCTTACTCCTTACGATATTACAGCTGAAGCTATTGTTGAAGCTTGTGTTTTGAAAAGTCAGTGTTAAAAAAATTGATAATATAGAGATTTAAAAATAAATTCACATCAAGATATCTTGTGACTTGTAGATTATGTACAGGAGAAGAAATTGTGAAAGATAATAGTAATGCATATGAGTGTTTTTGAATTACAAAAACGTTTTACGAGAAAAATCGACCATTAAAAATTATAAGAAACTATGACAGCATTTGATTAGAATGAATTATTATTTTAAACAGTTCAGATTATTTATACGAAAATATGTAAAGCCGTATTACTTAGTTGTAATAAAACAGTATGCAACCCTAGCACCCCTTTTCAAATAACTCCAGAAAACTTACTTCAAACGCTACAAAATGTATAAATTGAAACTAAAATTAACACCTTCCTTACAACTCCAAATTACTGATCGAAATGAAGCCATTAAATGTAACACAATTTTAAATTAACATTAAATATTTATAAACATATTCACGCTTGTCATCAGTTATAATGAATTTCAATATTTAAACAGTTCCCGTGTGAATGTGAAATTTCACGCCTGGCTCGTTTTAATTTAATTATTTGGTTGGATATTTACGAAATGCATAACTTCAGTTTCCTAGATTGTTTTTTTTTTTTCATAGTTAAATCATTATGTGAATTCTGTCAGACTTTAATTGTGATTTTTAGCTCTATCTAATTACCACACAAGACAGATTAATTTAAAAACACTTATTTTATACTAGTTGCGCTTCGCGGTTTCACCCCCATGGCTCCGCTCTTGATGATCTCAGCGTAATGTTATAGCCTTCCTCGATAAATAGGCTATATGCCTATATAACACCGAAAGAAATTTTCAAATCAGACCAGTAGTTCCTGAGATTAGCGCGTACAAACAAACAAACTCTTCAGCTTTATAATATTAGTATAGATTCATATAGATAAACATAACAAATAAGATGAGTTAGCAACAAATGAAAGAGCTCTATTAAAAACTTTAAATCGTTTCAAAGCGAGCGGCTTGTGTAGAAAAACTAGATTAAAAACATAAAACATTGTAAGGTAAGAATTGAACTGAGCTTACATTATACAGGATGTCTAAAAATACCACTAAAATAACGTTATTACTGAGACAATAGCTTTCAACTTGTTCAACCGTTAAAAGTCTTATTTTATCTTTCATTACATGACATTTCAATTTTCATTTTTGTATTTTTAGCGTTGAAGTTAGTCTGTCTGAGAAGTTAAAACTTACTCAGCTACAAAGGTTCGAGCGAAAGATAGACAAAGAAATATATTTAATTTTAACATTTAAAACAAATAGTTTCAAAGGAAAATAAATTAAGATACACATCCCTCAAGTGTACTGAAATTTAAACCATTTTTACAAATAAATTCCAAGTACGAACTCCCATCTCCACAAAGCAATGACAAAAACAACTGTCTCTCGCAACTATAAACTACAGCCGACGAAGTAAACACCCTGTGCAGTGTACACTAACTAATTAAATTCGAGGAGTTTCTGCAAAGTACGTGTGACCTTTGAGCTTAGCGCCATCTTTTTTATCAATTAACCCTTTTGTCCCAGTTTCCGCAAGCCTGGGAAGAACTATTTCTATTCGCAATTTGTTATGTATGTAAATTTTGCTATGCTTTTTTCAATTATGCTTGGTTCTGTATGAAAATTTGTATCTTTGTAAAAAGCTCAGCTAGTGAAAATAATTTATATTTGTGTAAAATGTAGCTCTTTGTTATTTAAAATAACTCATATCGTTAATTATCTCTACGATATATTTCTTTTAAACCGGTTTAATACCCTAAAATATCAATTTTGGGTCTCGTAACTTATTTAATAATACTTATGTACATATAATAGAGATCCTTGCTCTAGGTCAATATGAATATCACTACATATAAAACAAAGTCACTGTCGCGGTCTGTCCGTCCTATAATAACCGAATATACCTATGTATGTATACAAAAAAATGCTCAAAAATTGGAATTTGGTAACAAATACATTGACATGAAAATTTTACACATTACAAGGAGATAATATGCAAGGATTTATTCAATGTGTAAATCACGATTTATTTATTCTGCCTAATGCTAGGAACGTGCCCGCGGTGCTAAATAACTCATCGTGTTTATTAATATGACAAACAAACATACTAAACGTTTGCGAAGTATATTATTACGAGATTACGAGCAGTTTGAAAATTCGAGTTTGTTTATTAGGTGTGAAACTTAATAATTTTATTTGAAGCATATTTCTAGGTAGAATTAGCGAAATTTTATTTTTAACACCGTTTCACATACATTCAATATTATTTATAACTTTTCCAAATATCTAGGAATCGAACCTATATAGGAAGAAAATCGATAGCATAATTTATATAGATACGTCTAACTTCATACGTCTGGAATCTTAAAAAAAAAAATTTTTACTTCAGAAAGTGTTTAACGATCACAAAGCAACATTACTATATACAGACTATATTTACTTGGTCATCCCATCAAGCGATTATTTAACCAAATAATTATAGAAACTAACATCTTACTTACACGCTAAAGCCTGCAATAGCTCATAACCCTTTAATTATCGCAAATGAACGGCACCGTCCGCCCACTACATGTAACCTGATTTAACGAGGCGCCCCGGGGATACATGTCATAAATTCCGAATCACTAATATGTACCTTAGTGCCTATGTACCTATATCTATGGACCTATGTGCATATGTACCTATGTACCTTTGTGCATGTATTTATGTCCAGTTTTGCGTCAGGAATTAATGCAATGTTAGATTTATGCCGGTTCACATTCGTACGAATTTGTAAACACACATATGCTTGTACATTTGCAAATGTTTTTCCTTGCATGAGTGCGAAATTTGTAGGAATCTTTGCGCGCAAATTAGTGACGGGTTACACATGCGTATAAATTGTGAATATTACATTGCATGCAGTGTGGTGTGATGAGATGTGACGTGACGTGATGTGATGTGATGTGTAAAGGGTCTCTTTATACCTTCTAGGGAACTTATTAGTTAAAATCAATAATAATAAAATGCCAAAATGGGTACAGGAACTAGATAAATGCGAAAACTATCTGAAATTTAACACAGAGACAATATATACCTTTGCACCGTGAGTAAAACCACGGACTCTACCGAGTATGTTATACATGATCTAGTTAAGCGGGAGCCATATAATAAATAGGCCATTTATAACTGAATTAGACCTTGACGGGCCGTTAATTATCATCCGATACCCTCTCGAATAAATGATATTATTGAGAACATTTACGCAGTAAAGCTCTACCTCACTCTGATAAATTGGTTCACCGACTTCAAAAGAGGAGGGTAAGAGACAGGTGAATAAAATTACATGGCTAAATGAATAATAATTTATTGATTTTTGTCACAATACATGTTATGTTGAGTGATATTGTAGAAATTGTATTATTTATCAGAATTTTTTTAGCATTTTGCCTTTGTAAAAGAAAGGTTGCCTCTGGGCAAAATTCGTGTTATTCTTTGAAAGATTGTTAAATGTAAAATGTAGAGCTCTGAATATGTACAAATATTTGGAATTAATATTTTCAATTTCTTTGCAATTTTTTCGACTTCTCTGATTTATGAAAAAGCACTACATATACATATATCCTAGGGCGTTATAGGCCTACTAACGTATGTTTAATATTAATTAATGTCAGTATCTAGTCTGTTTGTTTATCTACTTATTTTGCTTTCAGGGCTAAAACATAGCAGTCTTAAATTAAATTAAGACTGAAAATAGTTGAAGAGTCAAGCAATTTTTCTTTTAAATATCACTAGTAAAATTTTTTCGTGATTTTACTAATATTATAACAGAGAAAGTATGTGACTATGAATATATGTATGTTTGTTCCTCTTTGTACAATTTTGCTAGTGGATGTAGCTTTTGTAACAGACTAACAGATTAGAAGCTATAGAAACGCTTGCCTTTGCCTGCGGATTCTTCTGCTTATGAAACAGCACTACTATCTATACTAATATTATAAAGCTGAAGAGTTTGTTTGTTTGAACGCGCTAATCTCGGGAACTACTGGACCGATTTGAAAAATTATTTCGGTGTTAGATAGCCCATTTATCGAGGAAGGTTATAGGCTATAAAATATAAAGAACTATGTTAGAGTGAATAAATTAAACTAAACCATATGATGATATGATGTACTAACAATGTACACTTACGTGACGTTTGTCGAGAACCGGTTTCCAACCTTGGCTCACCCGTCTGACTGCATTACTGTCTATTCACGAATTATTCTTGTCCCATTCATTTAGGTCTGTTTTTACTCTAATAGTACGGAAATAGACAAATTTTTTAATATATAATTGTGCCCTGTGGAGTATAAGATGGATGCATTTTAAATGTTTCATTGGTCAATTTTTTTCACAGGCAAGTAGGAAGTATATTATCTGCTTCTTAAACAAGCAAATGAGGCCTTCAATTACAAGTATACATTATTGTGCAGGTTTTACAAACTACGTTTTCGTTTCGAGTTTTTTTTTTATTGGAGCTCTCTTTCATATTTATTTGATTTTGAGTATAAGAAGGAAGAGATCGCTGTCTTAGCGATAAGACCGCCTGTTGTGCTCAACTGTGTCTCTTTCTTTTATTATGTTTGATTTTGTATTTTTATGTCCTGGTGCACAATAAAGTATTTTTGTTTGTTATAAGTTATTAAAGCGGAAAGAGAAATACATATTCTCTGAAATTTTCAAATGCCTATTTCACAGTTCACGAGATCATAGACAGGTTAAGTCTCTGTAATAGGCAGGTTTTATTCTATCGGTACGAAACCCTAAAAAAATAAAATGTCACTCAGAAATAACACAGATAAACAGGACAGAAAATAGTGTAGCTTTGTGATTGAACAACAACCATGAGACACGATATTTCATAATAATTGATATTTATTCCATCCAATCATAGTTAAGTCTATAAAAACTCGATAAATCTTCATTGGAGTAGCATAAAGTTAATTTACATAACTATTCCTGTCACACAATATTATGTTAATGGTTATTTACATACATGGTTAGTGTTAATATTCAAGTTAATTAAAACAATCATTGATTTATGATACTGTTTCAATATGCGAATATAAATGAATTATAGAAATTATTACTATCAATTGTTATAGAAATACTTATGTAAATCATATTTGAACTTCGAAAGCATTTTTTACGAATAACACACATGACACTGTAAGTAAAAATGATTGATCAATGAAACAAAGCAATGAGAGTTTTAACTACTCATTATAATAATCAAAACATTTATGGATATTATTCCCGGTTACAATGATGTTGTTATATCTTTATAATCATGTTTAATGTTTGTTTAACAACTCTATTTAAAAATATACGCGTAATATAATGATTTTTTGAAAAACTATTTTTATCGTGTTATTTTTTTTAATTAAATCAATTAAAACTAAACATGGAGTTACGGACATAAACACTTACAAAATAATAAAATTTGATCATTATAAAAATTTTATAGTAATTTAATTTTAATTTTAATTTTTCATTATAGTAATTTAAGATAGTAAATTAAGAAAATGTTTAGATACTGTACGAATTCGAGCCTTACTTTATTTTTACATTATTTCCAAGCTTTTTTCTCGTACATAATAATTATTGCTTACTAAAAATAAATAACTATTTTCCCAAGATTAATCAAAGTCATAACCGTGTGACGGAATTCTAGTACTTAGCCTAAGTACTAACATTTGTCGCAAACCTAAAGTTTTATCGTATTTTGTCACGCAACATGCGGTATTAAATATTACTGAAGATTAGATTTTAGTGTTTTAGTATGGTTTTAGTGAGATTTACTGATATAGTCGACATTAATCGTATTTATTGTTATTTGTTACACATAAAATGTGATTTTATTGTTGTTATAACTTCGCCTTTTACAGAAGAACTCTATCAAAAGGTTATTGACCTGTAATGATAGTGAGTACTGTTCTATGTAAACAAATAAATAACATTTGCTGAACTAGAACGCACTTTCGCTCTAAATCTGAACAACATTTAAATGGGACCTACCGACCGGCACTAGCTTTCAAATAATTAGGAAAATCAAAATTGATTCACCCCTTCGAAAGATCTGAGTTACCAAAACCGCAAAAAAGAAGAATTGTGAATTCCTTTTTGGAGTCGGTTAAAAACCAATTAAATGACAAGCAACTAATATTCCAATATGTTATACACATAATAGTTGTAGTTTAATTGTTTTATACATGTACATTATACATTTATAACAAAGATTCGACCTCGGAAACCCGATTGAAATAATTAGTAGTGAAAATTGCAAAACCAGGATACCTTACATATTCACAAAGGCTCGTCAAAGTCGAACATTCGAGAACATCTCCACGTTAATAATTAATAGAGCTATACAAATTTATAATTTATGTTGAAAAGCAGTACTTTGGATTAATTGTCTAGGGATATTTGAGCTCTATTTTATGTATTACCATGGACCAAATACCAATATATTACCTACTAGATTTCCGCTGGTAGCTTCGCCCGCGTTTTCAAAGAAAAACCCGCAGTTACCGTTCCTGTGGGATTTCCGATGAAAAGTAGCCTATATTGTGTCAGATAGAAACAGTGTTATAATTTTTTTACCCGACTACAAAAGAATGTGGGTAATGTTTTTCGAGTGTACTTTGGCACGTCCTACAGCCATGTCGTATTTCCAGGTGGTGCAACAAGATTCGTCTTAGTCATGCGAGTGACACTAGGTAGGACATTATAATCAATTTTGGCGCCAAAAGTAATTAGTTGTCGGGTTTTTTTTTTTCTAGTAAGTAACACTTTTTTTCAAATCTTCGTTATCAAATTATAAATGATCAATAAATGAACAATTTACCTACAATGCTGCTGCTGCTATTATTTAAATCAATTTAATAATACATTCGATTTTGTATTGTAACAACATCTCCACATCTCCGGAGTCAGTGACCTCTGTAGATCATTGATTGTCCCTCGATCAATTGATCTTTGATCTTATAACATTATCACACGAGACAATGTGTAAATTCTTTAGAATGATACGAATGTTTTGATTTTTATATCTTTTGAATTGCAAGATATTATAAATTTGAGCATAAAAATTATTATAATAAAATTTGTGGTATCATAAAGATTGACTATTTAAATAATTTCTAGATATTTTTACTTATAAGATGAATAATTAATATGTGTCCAACCGGGATTTTCCTGGACTTATTTCCATCACCTATATCTTACTAGTTACTAGGTAGTTATGTATATATTTCACTTATTTTATTTACCTACAACAAAAAATGCATTTACATAATATTATTTTCGAAGTCCTTATTTGTATTGAAAATTCTTAAAAAATCCATTGTTCATAAAAAAACAGATACCATTACCCTTTATTATATCTATTATTATATTACCATGCATCTTTCGCATTCCGAAGTTAATTAATTTACTTCCATTTATTTAAAACTTATATAAAGTTGAAAACAACAAATTACGTATTCCAACGCTCGCTGAATGTACCCTTATGGAAAGTTCAAAAAGGCTTTGATATTTAAGCTCCTTGCATTAGTTTGCAACTTCAAGTTATTTCCGTGTTACTTATCAACTTATGCCTCAATTCAAGGTATAGTGAAGTTAGTTGCTTGTGGGATAACTTATGTTTTAATAATAATATATCTCGCTATGGCCCTGGGTTCGATTCCAATGAGAATAGGAGTCTCAGAAAGAGAACGGGATTACTTGTAAAAATAAACAATGAAATGTATACTCATATTATAAAGCTGAAGAGTTTGTTTGTTTGAACACGCTAATCTCAGGAACTACTGGTCCGATTTATAAAAATATTTCGGTGTTAGATAGCACATTTATCGAGGAAGGCTATATGCTATATATATCATCACGCTAAGACCAACAGGAGCGGAGCAATGCGGGTGAAACCGCGGAGCGCAGCTAGTGTTTAAATATGTATGATGCTCATTGCTCTATGTTGTTAATCGTATCTTTACTTTGGTTATATGTTTACCGTTATATGTTGCTGTATTTTTACAATCTACCTTCTTTTATTCTTCCAAATCTTACTGTTAATATTTCAATGAATATTTCACTGTAATAAACTTATAATAAACAGCCGAACACACACAATAAACGATATTTTATGTCTATCTTTCAGTTACATTTTATGCTACATAACAACCGTACGTTTTATTCAGCAAGCTAGGTTCCTAATGGAGCTGTCACAAAAGCTCGCAAGGACTTAATTAATATGCTCTGGGTCTTATAACATTATAGTCTTCCCTCACAATATTGTCATTATACAAAATATTATATCGTTGTTTCCGTAATAGTGCATTTACACCAAACGGACGAATGATCATTCTAATTATGTCAAATTATTTTAGTTTAAACAGGTGTAGCATTCTTTCGTTGTTCTTAGTGCGTTCGAAAGGATTCTAAGCAACATTAAAAGATCACGAAAAAATGCTCTTGCTCTAGCTCTGGCTCTATGTTCGTTTGATGTTAATGCACCGTAATACATGGTAATACAATGCACATCTATTGATATGTTATTCATTTTAATGCAGGGGTTAGTCCTTCAAATCAAATTAAAGCAGATAGGACAAGTCGATTTATAATATTATAAATATATTATTTCTTTGGGAGTAAAATATATTATATACATTAAACTGTTTGCAATAAAAAATATAATAAAACAAAAATGAATGGTTGATTAAAAGCATCAACTTAAACCAAAATATCATGACAGTCAGAATAAAAGATTCTGATATTATTTTCTGCAAATCTGCTACAAAAAGTTGTTGTTGACCCAGAATACTGAAATTTGGCACAATAGTTCTTCACTCGGTAAGTAAACAACGACATTGTTGACCTACAACCTAGCTGTATATTTCTAAAACATTAGAACTATGTTTAGGATTGTATTGTAAGGTCCTATCCTGAACAGATGAATGCAGTATATGGCAAATATTTGTGTGATGAACATAGATGTTTGCTCTGTGTCTGGGCGTTAATTATCTATATAAGTATTTATTTAAAATTATACATATATGTATGTTTATCAACCATCTGGTTTCCATAACACAATCGAAAGCTTAGTATGGGATCAGATCGTGCCGTGTGTGAAAATTGTCCTGAAAATCCTGAAATATATTTAAATACCTACCAATATTAAATAATTCCTTTTGCATATGTAGAGTTATAAATAGAAACAATACATGGTACATTAAAATAGGTTTGCACTACGTAAATTGTTCCGATAAGCATCATTGATAAACGATAACATTCAAACAGTGAAAGAAAAACTTCAGAATTCAAATTATTATTTGAATTCTAACAAAAAATGTATAAATGTTCCGGAAACAAAATTAAGCGACGATTTTGGTATCTTTGTATCTTGACAAAGAAGTTTCACTTCTGACACGTGTGCTCGGCACACACGCTCTTTTTTATTTTTAACTATTATTTACGAAAGACAAATATAATTGAGTTGTCAGAAAAGTGACGTCAAATGTACGACGTGTGTCGATTGCGAATCCAATTGTTAGCTTCCGTCTATAATGGGCTGATGTTTGTAAACATTGACCAAAAATAACTGTTGATCAAACTGAAATGCTTTTTTATTCATTTACAAATATGGTTAAGTATGAGATTATGAATTGTTATGAAGAATTGTATTGTATGAACATAGAAGCTACTCAATGTGCAACTTTATTGATTTTTTTACAGAATAATTCCTATTCTTCTTATGGCTTATTGTTGATTTGGATACTATTACTAAATTAGTCTTTGTAATAATATAATTCGTAAGTTTATGTTACTAATATACAATTAAATAATTTAATGGGAAAATCTATGTAAAAGCTTTTTGAAATATACGATTACTGCTCTCTTGCCATAATATTTTACAACCATTCCAAATTGAAAGCTAAAACAAAACACGCTCATATTTCCTCTAATAAAAAGCTTACACAGTTTTATATTTTACGCAACACATTTCATGTTCAGCTTTGACCTGAAACGGAAAATCTGATCAATATAATTCGGTACAATTTGCACGAAAAAGCGATTTCTGATTAACTGACCTACTTGTTTCTATAGATGACCGATAATAACTATGACGTGTAATATTAAATATGGCAATATTTTTACTTCTTTTTTCAAATGGCAACTCCCGATCCCAGTGAGGACGGATTCTGCCAAATAATTGCACTTACTATAGAAATATTATTCTAGCTTAGACAGCTGTAAACGCAATGAGTGATAAAAATTGGATTAAAATAACCTGGATACCCAGAAAGGACAAAGTAAATGTATTTAATTTCCATTATGTTGAGATTAGATAGTTTGTAGAAAATAAACATTTTGGAGATTCTAATGGCCTCAAGACTCGACATTTTAATTTAAAATGAAGACTTTTCCACCATTATTTTTTAAAACCAAAATGATACACATAACACATACCTACTGTAGAAACATAAGCCTCCTTCACGTGCAAAATATATCACATTGAAAGATGAAGCAGTACAAAAGTATGAGGAAACAACATGGCATTTAGAAACACCAACATTAAAACAAAGGAAAAACTTTTTTACCAAGAAACAGAGCGATAAACCAGAATAATGTACTTGTAATATAAAAAAAATAAATACAAAAGGAATACGAATTATTTTTTTCGTCAAATTAAGCTTCTTCGTTTTCCAAAGCCTAAATTATATTATTTTCTCACGCGTTACTAAGAACTGGAAGGCATAGTACCTAAACTAGCTTTAGCTGAGGTTTTACCCGCATTCTCTGCTCTTGTCTTAGCGTAATGATATACAGCCTATAGCATACCTCGATAAATTGACTACCTAACAGTGAAATAATTTTTACATCGAACCCGTAGTTCCTGAAATTAGCTCGTTCAAACAAACAATCAAAATCTTCAGTTTAACAATTTAATTATACCTAAATATATATCTTTAGATAATAAATTTGTGTTTTTACTGCTATTTTACTGAACGATCCTTTCGGTTCAAAGGTCAATGAATAATAAACAGAAATGTAATTTTAATAGTTATTTAATTGCCTGTTATGTCTTTCAATTATATTACTTTGTTTTTATCACGCTTTATGATAAAATTAAGTGTAGTGATTAGTTGAGAAGATAGAGGTATGCATGTAGCCATATAATTTACTAGCTATGCCCCGCGATTTTACCCGCAGTGTTCCGCTCCTGTTGTTCTTAGCGTGATGATATATAGCCTTCCTCGATAAATGGGCTATCTAACACCGATAGAATTTTTCAAATCGGATCAGTAGTTCCTGAGATTAGCGCGTTGAAGCAAACAAACTCTTCAGCTTCATAATATTATACACATATAGTATAGATAGGCATGTAACCATATATATTTTATAGTTATAAAGTCATATTAAAGTATTGCTGAGGCATAAAGCCTACTTTATTCAAAGATAGTTTCACTGCTAAGGGATAGAGCTACTTCATTATTTGATTTTTGACTTATATTTCGGTCAATACCTAATTATTTTAGCTGACAGATAAGGAAAACAAATATATGATCTACAAGTTTTAAAACCGGCCGTAGAAAACATTTAAAACATAGAGGATAAAAAATGAAACGTAGACTAAAGATTAATATCAGAAAAATCTTATGAGATAAATAATATATTTTTTACATGCTTTTAATTAATTGTGTGCCGAGCTCAAGTGTCAGAAGTGAAACTTCTTTAGCAAGATTCATAGATACTACCAAAATTTTCGCGTTACTCCATGACATGACGCTATTGCCATGACGTGACCTTGAAATTTTACTCTCAACGCTTCTCATAAAGCTATCGAGAAATTAAATGCTCGTTTTGCACAACTATAAATTCTTCACGCAAATTCCATTACCGATAAAATATAACATTGTATATAAACATTATATAAAATATTACAAACATATCTGCTGTGTTGTTTATAAACAATAAAGTATGTTTGTTTACGAAGAAACAAGAAATACTGAACATAATTATGTAAATGACGAGCAGTGTTTATTAATTCCTGTTAGAATTAATTCCGATTGTTTAGAGGCAAGGCTAATTGTTATTAATTGGCCTGCATCGTGGACACTTTTGATGGAGTACCTCGAAACTGTGGCTCATTCTTGCACCGGATGGCTTTTGCGTAGCATTTCAGGTTATAAATATATGGGATTTTGGAGATGCTGTTAATTTTGTTTAATATATTCATGAATTGTTATTACTAAGCTTGCATATTGTTTTGTTACAAAACTATTTGCTTTTCCTGGCGTCGCTTGCGTTGAACGGGGATAGAAAATAGCCTTCGTCAATTCTGAATAGTGTAGCTTTCTGGCAGTAAAATAATTTTCATGAGCGAAACAGAACTTCCAAAGATTATCCTTTTCAAAGTTAGAAACTTTACGTCTTTATAATATTGGTGTAGATTTTCGTCTTAAAGACATTTTTTTTTTTCAGAATACATTTAACAAGTTTAATATTCAAAAACAAAAAACATTACCTACAACAGGCTATAATAAATTAAGGGAGGTAACTTAACTAAACTTTTATGATAACGTACGAAGGTTCAAATAAAACGCTTACATATTTAAAAGTTAAAATGATATATTATGCAAATAAATTGTAATACTAAAATGTGTTCAAACTTTATACCAAACTCTATACCAAATTTCATGCAAATTGGTTCAGTAGTTTAGGCGTGATTGAGTAACAGACAGACAGACAGAGTTACTTTCGCATTTATAATATTAGTATGGATTTCCGATTCGATCACATTCCTAAAGGAAATTCCTATGAGATATTCCATCGCGGTAAAAAGAAGCCTACATCTTCTTCTCTATCTTCTAACATATTTCTGCTTCAAGTTATCTCCGGTTACAAAATGCATCAAAGACAAAACCGATCCGATTCAACATGAAAAAATGAACTAGCGGTCCGCCCCGGCTTCGCCTGTGGTACATATTTCGCAATAAAAGGTAGCCTATGTCTTTCTGAGGGTCTTAAGATTATCTGTGCCAAATTTCATCAAAATCGGTCCAGTATTTATGAGCCTATTCATTACAATCAAACAAACAAACAAAGTTTTCAGTTTTCAGTAAATCAGTGTAGATAAGGAAAAGCTTTAAAAATTATTGTCTGAGAATTATTCTAAGAATTATTCTTCTGTGGTAGCGTGTTTATGCAATTTTTACTATATGAAAATTGCATAAACACGCTACCACAGAACTACATAAAAACAAATTTCTGAAAATATTAACAGAATCATAATAATCAGTCCCGCAGTGAACATAACTGCATTAACTTGCGAGCTCCAATAAAACTTGTAATAAATAAATTGAGTTCCCTCAAGCCTGCGATAAATTGATATAAAAATTTCATGTTGTTACCGCTAGGGTTGTGTTTTATCGATGTTTTCCATGAGAAGAGAGCCGATGTGAGTTAACTTAGTATTTCAATATAATCGTCTGTAATTCTTGGTTACTTCGGTGCCTCTAGGATTGACAGGGAATACATAAAAAAAGTATCTCAAAAAAGTGTCTCTCGGGGGCATCTAACGTAGCTGTTTTACCGGAACTTAATTTTCAAAATCCATCATTGTTTCCGAGCTTATTTGGTGCAAAAAGATGAAATATTATTTCTATTTAGCTGTATGGTGATATGATCCATAAAATTGTGTAAAAATTATAACACTCCATATAGTATAAATAATAAAAACTTCAGCCACATAAATAAATTCAGATTTCAAATGCGTCGTAAATAATCTAGTTTTGTGCATGATTTCATACAATCTATTATATTGTAGAGTCTCAGCGGATGATATCACTTGTTAAATCGAAGCTAATTGGTGCCAATAACACTAATATATTATTAGATACAATTATATTATAGCTTCGTTTGGTTACAAATGGTTTAATTAACGAGGAATGGATAAAAGAGAGAGAATAAGTGTTAATATTAAATGGATAATTAATAGTAAAATAATTAATTAGCTGTGGTATTTAATAACGTGAGTGTCGAACGTCGAAAGACGCGATTGTCCCGCGGAATTTTAATAGCTTTTCATTCTTATTCAGAATGTATTAATTGTAACATGTTGTGTGAGTAAATAAACTATAAAAAATATTTTTTGTTTTTTTAAACCTGCAGATCATGAAAAAAACGTGTTCAACAAGTTAGTTAATCTATACTAATATTATAAAGCTGAAGAGTTTGTTTGTTTGTTTGAACGCGCTAATCTCGGGATCTACTGGTCCGATTTAAAAAATTCTTTCGGTGTTAGATAGCTCATTTACCGAGGAAGGCTATAGGCTATATATCATCACGCTACGACCAACAGGAGAGGAGCCACGGGGGTAAAACCGCGCGGAGCGGCTAGTTTAAAATAAAATTAACTTTTCTTTTGTTTCTCATAAACTTATACTATATTCTCCTTTTCAACCCCCTGTAATCTATATTCAAAGTTTATCCGTTCATCAAAATTTATTCAAATTAGTACTATAATTGAGGTCTATCAGAATTATATTCTAATCTGATATAGTTTCTATAATAAATACAGTTGTCCAAACTTTACCTATACAATAATTTAAACTGTATAAATTGATGTAACAAGTTTATAATTTCACGAAACAAGCCGAAGCAAAACTAAAACACTTAAAGCTACAAAGTATCTCATCAAGAATTCTATTTACCTTTCTTTGCCGAGATCCAATTCTGAGTTATTGTTCCCTCGGATGTTAATGTAAATTCAAGTAGAACCATGAATATTTTAAAATTTAATTTGAACAACGGTACATTGTGAGGAAAATAAAAGGACTATAGAAATAGATGACGCCTAATATATGACAATGGTTTAAAACTATTCATTCTATGTAGAGTCTGTTTTTCATACATTTTTGATAAATTGTAGTCCACAGAGAAATTAAATGTGAGGACATGGGCAATTGTTTCTGGATGATTAACTTCAGTACATAGTATAAAACAAAGTCGCTTTCTCTGTCCCTATGTCCCTATGTATGCTTATATCTTTAAAACTACGTAACGGATTTTGATGCGGTTTCTTTTAATAGATAGAGTGATTCAAGAGGAAGGGTTTAGTATATAATTAATTAGGTTTTAGACAAAGCGGGCGAAGCGGTGGGCGGTAAGCTAGTATAAGGTAATCAATGAAGTATACCGGCTTTTAAATCGTCATATAATAATATAGAATCGTCATATAAAATGTGATTATTATTTTGCAAGTGAATATCGAAAAATGTAATGTTTAAATATCTCTTAATTTACACAACGTTTACCAAACTGATAAATTCAAAATTAAAAATAATTTCGATTTTGAATATTATTTTTTCAATCACCAGATCAATCCGGACATATCTGGGATGAACTCCTACATTAAAAATAAGTTTTATTTACATTCTCAGTAAACTTTTGAAGTCATAAAAGAATTACACAAGCGGTAGAGCAATATACAGGGTGTAATCGTTTAAGAGTACACAGGAGATTATTCCGTAAC